>WYDF02162136.1:0-22366 GCA_009867245.2 Adranes taylori
GGGCTCAGAATCAATCAACACGTGTACCGACGCGACAATCTTCGTTTTCATCCACTACATATTGAATTGTTTCTTCTTGAGTTGTCATTTATATAATTTAATTTATAACGAAACCAATTTAATTCGTTATTTTCTTCAAATTCAAAATTTGACTCACCCGAAAAACTTTCACCCTTATACCCAGCGTCTAGTTCCCAATCTTCTAGACTACATACACTGTTGACTACATACACATTGATCAAACTAAATTGTATATTCAAGATTAATTGTTTATATACTATATGTGAATGATGTCAATACATAGTGATTGTAAACAGGTGCGGTAAATTAACCACGACGACGACGACGTCAGCGACGGGGTGGGGGCTTGTGCGTACGATCGAAGATCATGTACATGCACACGTCTGTCCCATCTCTGCCCCGCCTCTGCATGGCGTTTATATGGGTAACAAATAATTGGTGTTTGGTAAATACTTATGTTTGGTAAATACTTATGTAAGGCCATTTGAAGAATAACTTCTTGTGGATAGTAATGTAAATCTCCCATTGGATACATCGAATTAAAATCAACAGCAACATCCACTTCACTAGTAACTTCATAATATAAAGCTGAATTTTGAAATGTTGTTTGTTCTGTTGCTGGATTTAATTGTGAAATAGGAATTAAACCAATATGTACTTGCGGTTGAATTATACATCAATTTGTAGGTTTCACATTAACTTGTTGATTAAATGATTTTTCCACAAACGAATCATAGACATAAGCATATCTGTCTATCTGTCTGTCTCTCTGTCTGGTTGTCTGTAAGAAGCAGTAGAGTTTGATGTAATCTTCTTATCGTTCAAGTATGGCTTCGAGCATAGCAATGACTTTGAGATCACTTGTCATCTGCCATTAAAAGTTGTAATTTTTTTACCTTTTATAACAACAGTAGTCAATTTTTATCAGCAAAATACCAAGTTATTTTGACGTATAAAACTTGAAGAATGGAGTATGACAGTTACGAGACAAAGTAAAACAATTCAATCTCTGCAGTCTGGGCACCTACCTTTAGGTAATTTTAGATTTCTTTTGTGACAGAATTATTCTTTTCAAAGCAGGATCATATTTTTTTCTTTTAACTACTATACTGCTTTTTTGATTCCGGAGTGCGATTTATCGCTCTATAGGAATAAGTTTGATCATTTGATGGTGCCTTAAGCTAGCGGAAGTGTGCAAATCAGCTCACTCAGCAACAGTGTAAACCCCAAAAGGCGCCTGAGGTACACTAGACTTTATGCGAATTTTCTGAGATGAAACTACTTTTGGCGTGTTGCGGAAGCCAGAGGTATTTGACGGCGTTGGCCGCTAAAAAGGCGTGGCTTGAAAGACCTTCTGCCGCAAAACTTTAGGAAGATTGTACTTCCGACCAATAGAAAAGTTCATTATGGCCCGTTAAGAAATTTAAGGATCAAGATTGCATTATTTAGTTGACAAACATCTAAGAAAATGTAAATGGTGGTAACTCCCAAACGGTAGTGGGTAGCTTTATGCGATCCAACGCTTAGAAACATGGCATTGAAAACGCCTTCTGAGAAAATACGTTGAACTACCCAATCCAATAAAATACCCAATCAGGTTTGTTGTTTAGTGTAACTGTTTATTGAAAATAAGTGGTGGAAAAGTCCGTTAACGCTTTTTTCAGTTAAGAACTAATATAAATCGCCTCCACAAAGGACATACGTAAAGTCGCCAAATTTAAAATAATAAAAAAGAAATTGTTATTTCCGAAAGCTGTAAAATTATGTAATAATTAATATACTTGTTTGCGCCATCTGTGAGAATCATCTATGACCTGTGACAGTCAAAAAGTTCATCAAATATTTATTTTTGTGTTTGCGTAGCAGCTTGTATCTCCCGATTTAACGATTGGTACAGTTCCCGATCTATAGTGCTGTCAAGCACTCGGGATTTGTTGTTCCTTCGTTGCCGAATGAAGTCGATTATTTTCGTTGATAACCAGGGCCTGTCTAACATATTTTGGTCTTTTTGAGGTGTTTCTTCTAAAATTGTGACTTAACAGCCTGCTATATAGCTTCAGTATTTTTCGTTTGAAGTTCTTCGAACTGAGGTTCGAGTTTGCGAATGATGTTATTGTTAAAAACTGTAACCTGGTCAGGGCTAAGTCTGGGCAGTTTTTATTTGCTTTCGCCTGTCAGATGATCCTAATTTGTAAATGGATAGTTGCGATTTCTTTGACTATAAACCATTCTGTATATAATATATATATTAATGATTAAATATTGTTACTTCTTGGACCATTACAAATTAATCATTACGTCGACAAACAAGCTTATATATAAGTATACTATACATCATTTTGAGAGATAAGAAACGCAAGAAGAATATCATTTACATAATAAGGTCCTAAAGCAGTATACTGACAAATATAATCAGTTCAGAAGTTGATGTAACTTGTTAGCGAGTAAACGAAACATTTTTATCATTTATTTTAAGTCGAATTACCTAAAAGAAATTGCACGTCTTCAAACATAAAATCTATATAGTCAAATTATAAGGTATTAAATATTTAAAAATTAACAATGTTGATAATTTATATATTATCCACAAGTGTGATTGGTTTCATAGATTGTGCGTCTTTGGTGTTAATGAATCGAGGTGATTATGTAAATTTAATCGATTTTAATGAAAATAAAATGATGATACAACAGCAGTTATTTCCAGAAGGAGATCCGTTTAGATATGTAAAACATGATGGTTTTTATGATGGGTAATAATTTGCATTTCTTTTTGTGTATATTTTAATTACATGTTCTAATGAATTTATATAACTTGTCTTGTTTTTATAATTCTAAACTCGATGATGTCACCTAATGTAGTAACTGATAGTATCATCTCTGAGTACAATTTTTATTTCTACTATATCGTGCTATCAAAAAGACAAAAAAAAAACAGACATACATAAGGGCAATTTTACTTTAAGATCAAGGTTCTTCTGTAGAAAAGTTGTAAATGTCATGTACTATTTTTTATTTATTAACAAAAAGCAATTATTAAATTTTGAATTTATGAATGTAATCTTCAATTAAAATATAAATTTGAAAAAACAGTTTTATTTTAGAAATCAGGAGATTAAAAAAAATTTTTCCTATATGTTCATTTTGCAGGTCCCTGAGTGCAAAAAAAGGAGTTTACATGAACTTTCTTCCTCACTATCTATATCTCCTATTTTTTTGCCTCAATAAAATTTGGTGAGTAGCTGCAGCAAATTTTTCCTCAGTGAAAAAACTTATGATCAAAAAACTGTTAATCCCAATTAAAGATTCCGTACCTAACTTCTAAGTTTGGTACGAATTTACCGGATTTATATTTTGTTTTGCTTTTGAGCTCAAATTTATAAACAAATTAGATAACTTGTAAAATAAGGTGATAATTATTTTAGAAATGAATCTGTGCGATATATTACAATGTATTGTTGTACTACTAATAATAATTAACCTTGATTGGAATTAAAACAATATACATTCAGCAGAACAAAATCCTTCAATCGAAAATTAACACACACTCGATACAAAACAAAAACTGAAGAACATATAAAGAAGCATTCAGACTACCAAAATTAGCAAGTAGTGAAATAAAATGATATGCGGATCCCATATTTCCATATTTTTCTATTTTATTATCATATTTTTACTTTTCCCTTTTATTTATCTCCTCTACCTCGCCATTATCTTAATTCTTTTTCCTCTCTGCTCCATCCACATCCTCCAGTTTATTGCTTCTTCCGTTTGCTCCTCTGTTCATTCAAACATTTCACCATACAACATCTTTTACTCTCTTTCATCCGACACCTATTCCCTCGTTTGATACTCACACACCTAAACCTTGCAATCATCCTCTTCTCTTTCATACTCTTATTCGATCCCAAATATTCTGGCCTCGATCCGACCATCTATATTTCCTTATACTTGCTATTGTATTGAATTACCCTTATATTCTCTCTCCTTTCTTGCATTTCCACATCCTTCATCTTTATCACCACCCACCCCTTTACAATTCCTACCGAACATCATCCTAACATACCATTCTCTCATCGACCACCCACATATCTCATATACTTTCTTTCGTTCCTTCACCCATGTATGCCCTGTCTCTCTCTTTTCCACATCCTCCATTGCACACATATATACCTTCCTCACAGTCCTTTCCATGCCATGCCTTTAGATGCCTCACCCCTGCAGTTACGCTTCTTTCATACTTTATCTCCTTTACCCAGCATTTGTACAAATTAACTTCCTGCAACACAATCTCATTAGGGTTTGACTTATTCACTCACAAAATCCTTTTCAAATATTTTATTGCCATCCGTTCTATCCCTACTCTCTCCCTTATCGCCCACACTTCTGCTCCATACAATATTATACTCTACACACATACTTCAAGAATTCTCAACCTCATTTCTACCGAGTCTCCAAATTTAGTCTTCCACGCGTTCTCTAATTTCTCTGCCGCTATTCCTGCTTTCTTCTTCTTAAACTTTTTCACACACTCAATTACCTTTCCATTCATCTCAAATACATCCTTCTTACTGTCTCTCCCCCCTCGTTTACATATCATTACTTTCATTTTTTCCACATTTACTTCCAACCCTATTTACCCATATATCTATTCACTCTCTCTCTCTCTATTGTCTTTTTCATTTCTTCCCTACTACCAGCCATATTGTATAGTTAATGTATAGTTGTACTTTTTATAAAATAGAGAAGAGAAGGTGTATAATATATACAAAAAAAAAACAAAGAAAACATCTAAAATTTTGTAGTCTGTACTTAATAAAATATAAAAAATAAGCTACAAGAAAATAAACGTTCGTCTCTAACTAAACAACTTATTTCATCATCTACGTCATCTTGATTTTGGATCTGAACTGCTTCTTTGGCGTAACTACAATGGGGGTAACTATAAAATTTCAATTGGAGAGATTTGCTATACTTAGTTACATAAACAAAGATTAAAAGTTTTTAAGGAATGAAATTTAATCTTGTTCTGTTAACGCTGAATAAAATCTTCATGATCGACAATTATGTTTCGGTATATTGTGAGAAAAGCTAACCCCATGAGGCTGTTCTATTTTGAACGCTTCTTTTAAGTTGCCTCTGAAAACGTCTGTCCGGGAGTCACTATTGAAACAGGCAGAGTTAAAGAAATTTGTAGCATTGTTTGCATATGTGGGTAGAAGTCCGTATCACATGCGTCAATGGCTTCAAAGGCAGTAGATATTTTTTCAAAAGAATTGTGTCATATTCAGCTCATACAGCCACAGCTCATACTCAGAGTCAGATGACAACAATTGTTGATCATTAGAACTCACCTATAGGGCGCCTAGTTTTGTTTGGATTCATTCGATAGTTCTTTTCTTCTCCATTTGGATTCGACCCAAAATCAAGAGCTGAATGTCAGCTATGATATCATCATCGAATAGTGCTTCCACCTTCATGTTCAAATGATCGACAAATGAAAAGAGAAGATTTCTACGGTAGTGTTCTTCGACTGAAGCTGTCTAGACATTTTGGTGATGAACCTGCCATCTACCCACCAAACGCGGAACTATTATTTCGACGGAGCTCATTTCCTAGGGTTCTTGAAAAATTCGCGTTAATCGTTGTTCACTTCTTAGAGATATCAGTGTCCGCATGTAGCTGCTTTATTTAGCTAAATAAGAAGAAAAGATAATAGCAAACAAAGAAGAGCCCTAAAATTACCATCATTAAATTCGGGTTCCAATAATCCTATATAGCCATGCTTTTGGTGTAATGAAATCTCCTGCAGTCCACATAACAAGACAATTTTTATGATAGCTCCCAATCTGCTTCTATTCTCTTCGGCTAGTTTCATTTTTTCGCTGTTTAAGCTCTCTGCAGCATTTCGAGAGCCTTGAACAATACCGTTTTCGTTTTAGCAAATTTATGATATTGACATTTAGACATGTTCGAATTTGTCCAGATCTTTGTTTCAGTCTATAAATGGTGCCGTAACGAGTGCAGTGCTTGCTTCCCAGGACTCCTTTCTTTGGTTCCAAAGATAATGTACAATTTCCACAGTGCTCATTTCAAGCCATCAGAATATGCTAATCAAGAATGCTTTTTGAACAAACTACTTTGAAGGCTAAATTTCTTTTACTGGAAACAGGAAACTAAAAATCTTTGTGTGGCATCCAACTATGTTTTAACACTTTAAATCTTTCGTATATGCTGCGAAACTCAGCTGGAATTCTCAGCACTTGGGGAAGGCAGATGAATGGAAATGTTGGCAGACGGAGATGAAACATTTATTCCACTTGATTTGTTTCTTGTTTTCGTTGTTGACAGAAAACCCAAAAGTGAGAGGGGGTTCAAATCCTCCCCTTCAAACGTACGCCCATGCTACAATTATTCACTTAAAAAACAATAATTAAAATCATTATACATATATTTACCATTTGACACAACTATTGAATCATTAGTTACAAACATGTTATTTTACTGCGTACTGCTCTGCAAAATTATCAGAATCTGAACCCCCTCCCATTACAAAAGCCATATTTAAACCTTTCATTACTGGGTTCACTTCTTGACGTAAATTTTATAAAATTGTTATGGTTGAAAAAAAAACTACTTTATATTCAATAATAACAGGCATATACTACCGACGGATTCTCACTAAAAGTTAAAATAATTTAACTATTTTCGTAATGACCTTGAAATTATTGGCAACTATCAATGCGTTGATATAACCAATCAAAAACCAAAATTTTAATCCGTTTCGTGTTCTATCCGGATAATCGGGACGTAGTTTAAAACGGTTGGAGGTTTTTTAACTTGAGGTTTTTAGAAGATTCGTCCATTTGGACTTGCCAATAATCACTTAACCTGTCTAAAGATGAGAAGAGTTGTTTCCATGTATATCACTAAGTAAAGGTAGCGGCCAGTTTGCTTTCTTGGTGACTTTGCGACCGTAGTCAACACACAGCAACGGGAAACCGTTCAATTTCCTCACGAGTAGCACGGGGCTTGCCCACGGGCTCGTACTCACTTGGATAATGTGATTCTTTAACATATCCTGAATTTGTTAATGGATTATTTCTCATTCCTTTGAGCTTTTTTTACCTACCCTTTTTAAGTAATAGCTTTAAACTTACTATGAAAATAATTGTGGGCTATTTTAATTTCTATATACTGGAAGTCAGAACCTCCAATGGTACACTACATAAAGCAAGCACTTCATTACACCAACATTTCATCAACTCAATACCTGCTGAGAGTAAAAAGTTGATTAGCATAAACACGCACAGAAATTGCTTTACAGCAAAGGGTATATATGTCTGATTTGTCTAATATAATTGAGATAGTAAAAATTGAGATAGTAAAAATAATTTTTAATAGCTACATTTCAGAACCGTTGAAACCGTTAAGTTACAAAGAAACCGTTAAGTTTTATGTATTAGGTGTGGTTTATTTAATCAGGAGAACATTTGTTGATCCATGTATAATTAGAATAAAACATTTTTAGATACATTTCTAGATAAAACATTTTTAGATACATCGTAAAAATATATCCTAATGAACGTACTGCTTATATATCGCGCGGAATTTGGGATTTAGTTGGGAATTGGATACAAAATTCGGACTGGTTTCCTATACAAATTAATATAGCTGATGGAATCGCGAATTTTGGTCAAGGTATACAAATATTTGCGTCCAATATTGTCCAAAGAATACCATTTTTCAATCGGCCCCCATCATCTACCATCAATCAACCCATGTCACACGAAACAAGAAAAACATCAAACAAATTTCAAAGTAACTGGAATATTGGAAATTATGGAAATTTCTTATGATTTTGAAATACCATATCCTTAAATTGAATACTTTAATATTTTAAAATATTTTTATTTCATGACAAATTTATTAAACAATTAATAAAAATAAGTACAAAAATAATTTATTATTATAATAAATAATTTATAATTATTAGTGTAACTGGCAAATATTAAATCACAAAGACGTTCTAAGGTCATAAAACTTATTACAGCTTAAGAGATTTTTATGTTTAAAACTTAGAATTAAAAAAAAGTTAATTAGAAATTTCTTATGTTAATTGTACTTCTGGTTTTCCTCAATTCATTCGTTATATCATTTGGTCCAAAACTAAATCTGATCACAATTTTAAACGCATAAAGGAAAATGTTATTGCATTTAAATACGTAACATATTTTTGACAGAAACAAAAAATTTTATTTTTTAAATCTGACAACAATATTGTACCAAAAACTTTTAGTCCATTAGTGATACGAATAATGATTTTGTAATAATAAGCAGATAATACCAATTTAGTTAGGGACTGCAACAAATGTTATGATTTTAAGAATGAACCTGATAGCTAGGATAGGAACCAGCACCATGTATAGCAGCTCCACCTTTAAGCTGTTGTTCAAACGAAGCCTTATTATTTTCATAAATTTGATGTATAGCATCTCGTTTAGTATCTGAACCACCTTTAGAAACGATTATTCCAACCGGATAGTCAAAATTGTACCAGAATCCTCGCGGTGGTCCTTGCTGTTCTTGTTGATCTGGTTTCCATGCACCTTCATCATCCTTAGCATTATATTGTCCACTATTATCGTCTGAATATTGACCACTACTATCAATAGAATTACTATCCCCATTATAGCCATAACTAGTTTGTGATGATGCACTTTTAGATTCGGAGTGGTGATAGGCAGTGCCACTACTTTGTCCATTCTGAGTCTGAGAATATCCTGACTGTTGTCCGGTAAAAAATTTACCATTTGCTGAAGGTCCTTTCAATCCAGGTTGACCGTACCCTCTTTGATGAGCCGACGATTGACCAACATTATTACCGGAAGCTTGGCCTTGCCTTCGAGCATTATCTTGAGAATAGCTTTGTTCTGATAAATAAAATGAGAATATTTTACATTATAAGTGAACTTGTATGTTGTATTTCAATTACTTCAAATTTGACTTATTTACTTTAAAAATTCAAACATATTTAGAAATAGATTTATTTACCTCCAGTTTGAGAATGAGATTGAGCTTGATTATAAAAGTTTTGTTGTCCCGAGTGTCCTGCAGTAGGTTGTGCTTGTGGAAAATTAGAAGTTAGTGAAGTTTGGCCTTGTTCAGGTGCTTGGTATTGGGTGCCTGAGCTTTCTCCATGCGATTGTCCTTGATTATAGAAATTGCTTTGGCTACTACCTTGATCTGGCTGTCTTGATGAAGATTGGCCGTGTGCAAAATAAGTACCTTGACCTTGTTGACTTGATGATGCTTGCCCGTGTGTAAAAGCAGTCCCTTGACTCTGTTGATTTGATGTAGCAAACGCTGACTTTTGTCCTGGACTAGGTTGTGTGTTATATTGAGTTGCTAATCCTCCATCGCTACTTTGTCCTTGAACAAATCCAGATTGTCCTATACTAGTATGTCCTTGTGACACTCCTTGTCCTTGACTATGCGTAGAACTTGGGTTTTGGCCAGAGTATCCAGCTGAAGAACTTGGAGAAAATCCTGACTGCCCTTGAGTTTGAGAAAATGCATGCTTTTGTTCATAAGTATTGTGTGAAGTGGATGCCTGTCCTTGATAATGTTGTCCGGGTTGTTGGTTCGGTTTCGCATAGTAAGTTTGGCTGCCTGTGGAACCTTGAGCCACAGGATTGGGACCACCAAATGGTTTTTGTCCTACGCCACCTCCAGGTTGAACGGGAGGAAGATAAGTTTGCTGTGTTGAACCCGGAGAACTTGCCGAGCCTTGATAATTACCATTCAGGAATGGATTGTGTTTCATGTCGATACTATGATGTTGTTGACCTGAAGTAAATATTAACAGAATTCTTTGTCAAAGCAATAAATCAAGAAGAAGAAAATTGTTTAGAAAGCGCTATATGTATGTCATGACAACTACTATTTTTAAATAACGATTATGAACTAATAGTTCAGTTATCACGAAAGCATATCAATGTAATTATCGACAAAATGAGTAATATCAATGAAGTGTATATGGGCCAATTATCTTCAATCGCCTACCACATAGAATGGAAAAAGAATACACCTCAAATAAAAACAGTTCAAAGATATAGATTGATTGAGTCAAGCTTTACTTTGTGGTAAACTATGATGAGATCAATTGGAAGTGTTTTTACTTCCTTATTACCACGTATAGTACAATTGTTGAGATTGTGACTATAGTTTCAACCCTTTCGGGCCATCTACAGCCATACAGACTTAATTCATAGGGGTTCTATTGTTGGGGTGTTTTAGGTGACCATATTGAGGCTACTAGAGGTTGGACTTAGTGGTGTTAGTTGTTAAAATACAAGGGGATAGAGTCAATAACTAGATGAACGGGAAAAACAACACGACAATGACGGGACAACGATTACGAGGGATTGGGTTGGGTGGTGTCAAAACCTAACTGGGAGAGAGTTATTTTTGGTCGTTAACTTTCTCCCAGTTAGTCTTTGACACCACCAAACCGAATCTCTCGTAATCGTTGTCTCGTCGTTGTGTTGTTGCTCCCGTTTATCTAGTTATTGACTCTCGTCCCTTGTACTTTAACAACTAAAACCACTAAGTCCAATTCCAAGTAGTCCCAATATGGTCACCTAAAACATCCCAACAATAGAACCCCTATGAATTAAATCTGTATGTCTGAAGGTTGCCCGAAAGGGTTGAAGCTATAGTCACAATCTCAACAATTGTACTATACGTGGTAATAATAAAGTAAAAACACTTCAAATTGAGTTCAAAGATATCTGAGTTAAATAACTTGTGTCATCCATAGGGTGTCCATTCGCCCCAGATTTTCCAGGACAGTTACACAGAAAATACAATTAAATGCATTGTTAGGTGTAAAACTTGTGAAGAATTTAGAGAAGAAATAGAAAATAAAAAGTTTTTAAAAAAGAATAAGTAATTTTTTATTCAATGTATTAAAAATTATGTGTTATTATCCTGAAACCCTTTCTATATAGCTGTAAAAATTGATTTTGTATTTTTTTAATTATCAGTTTTAAATTAATAACGTATAAATAGCTTTACCCTAGGTCTTTGTCCCGAATTAAATCGATCAATAAATGGTCAGCCTACGACCTTTTAAATATTGTAAGTCAGAGTGTTTGAATAGACTACTTACAATGAGGATTGATCCATTGTGACTATTTAGTTTTTCATTACTGCTCAAACTAGTAGAATTTTATATTCTAATTATTTACATTAAAATCCTTCATATAATGCAAGCACAGCAATTCCTGTATGTAAGCAATTCCCGAAAGTATGTATGATGTATTTAAAATCTTTAGTGATTGGACGATGTCTTAAATGGCACTATAGTAAATAAGTGAGCATTACGTGTATGAAAGTCCATTTCTTATACTTAGTTTTTTATTACATTCGGTAGCAGGGAAGAAGAGTTATTTAAAGGAGATGGGAAGAAGGGTTATTTAAGTTCAAAGTGTTCCGTCCCTTGAAGTTCACTTCGAAGCTATAAATGAAATACTAATATTTAATGCCATTATATCTAGGATCAGTTTGAGCCTATTCACAAATTAAAATTTAGCGCTTCTGAAATTAGAATCGGAGTTCCTCCGAAATTACAACCTTCGCCCGTTACCAAAAATAAAATTGAATCAAAAATACAAAGTATATCGTCTAACTTCTTTAATAGGGTAATTTACCTTAGTGCTTTCGTAGATATTTCTACATCATCAGAGGATATCAAAAATAAATATAATTAATACAAGGCGTTAACTACGCATTACAAATATCTTATCTATATAACAATTAGAGGAACACCAAACTTTTTTTTAAATTAAATTAAATTAACTTAATTGGATTTTAACGTCAGCTGACATATTTAGAGAAAAGAATTGATAGTTAATTGAAAATTGCCGCGCTAGATATATGACGTTAAATTGACATTATTTTAAAAATTCAATGTAGCGTAATGTGTCTAGGCTTTTTGCAGACAAAAGCGGATAACCGCGATGTCTTACATGCCACGTCGTTAATTTCATTTATCTCTCAAACCCACAAAAAATTCAAAAATTACATGAATATACAATTCAAAAAATTAAAAATTGTAGCCATGTGTCACCAAAAATGTTTCAAGAAAACACCAATAATGTTTTAAGGAAGTTGTAAATACTAAATTTAGTATTTACAAAATTGAACTCTATTTAGAATACAATTTTGTAGAATATAATAGTTTGTAACCAACTTGCTTCAAGTTGGTTCAATTTAGAACTTCAAGACAGAATTTTGACCAATTTATGGACTTAGGTTTAGGCAATGTAGGAATATACAACAGTTTAATAAGTTACCTGTTTATGCTGAGGTGTAATCTTTGGCCAATTGCGTTTCATTATAATTTGTATTTTTGAGTTTAGATTTATTATGTTCTTTTCCTGGAACCATCTATGGCCATATTATATTGTTTTATCTTGGTCAGATTACAATGTTATTGTCAAGTTCTGCTTGAATCTTGTTTTATAGTTACCGGTTTAAATATCTTTTGTTTAGGTAAATTTGCATTGATGTGAATTATCAATTCAATTTAAATCATGTTGAAAATTTTACTATAATATTATGCTATTTAGAGGTTACTGTTGTTAGTGTAAGATTGTGTAAAGTTGGACGGGATATGTGGTAAGGCTCGCACCAACATTCATTGCTCTGCCACATTGAGGTATGAAAAATTTGAGATCCGAATCGTGACATAAAATGACTAATCTTTTAGTGCCTTGTGATGTATCAGTTAACCTGTTTCGAGAATTGTATTATAGTCAGATAGTCTGATACTATCTGGTATAATTTAGATTTCCTGTATTATTGCCCTAGTTAGGAAGATCTTGGTATTGGAAAACCTACAGTATCTGGTGGCATCGTGCTTAGCAGAATTGGACAGGCCGGAAGTCACTCCTCCCTCGATTTGTGAATGTTGGAAGCCACATTCTTGGCTCCTAACAATTCTTAATATCGAAGTATAATGTCACTGTGAGTGAAAGTTATTTTATGAAAATGGGGTTGGGGATTGGATTTAAGTCAAGCCACGAGGCTTATTAGTTTGGTGATGTCCGTTGGGTAACATTAGTGATTTAGATTTTTCGATATGGCGCTAGATAGTGTTTATAATTTTATAGGCGATACACTCCTACGGCTGTATCAGACGCTGTTGGCCTGCTGCGGGTCATGCGGTGAAGAACTAATCGTTTTGGTAATCTTCAACCGCATGAAAATGTGTTAGAAACCAGCGTTTCGAGCTCGCGAGTGATTTGGTGTGTGACCGCCATCTTGGTACAAATTCCATGCGCATCTAGATTTGGATGTCGACGTCACCGAGGGCATAAAGCAGTCACTAAGCGACTTCCGATTCCTGTGGAGTCTTAACATCTGTGGGTTGATTTTTGGTCAGCCACCAGACTGTCGTCGAAGTTGGTGAATATGTATCTTTTTACTTTTGGCGCTTCACGCATATTGTGTGATCGTTAGTTTGGTGTCTTTTAAATTGTATTTTGATTGGTAATTTGTAAGTAATTAATTAACTAACTGCCGTTGGCAGGCATAAATTAAGGTTAGGGAAGGGAGAGAGAAAAATTGTTTTGTATTTTAGGGATTGGGGGTTGGGTGTTTTAGTGTGTGGGGGTATAAAAAAGGGGGGTGAGGGGGGTTAGTCAGTCCGTGTAACAAGTAATAATTAATAATAAAAAAAAAACCTGTAAATTTTATAGTACCATTAGAGTCAATTTAGCAATGGTAATATCATTAATTTGGCAGTAAGTCCGTTTCATTATTTTGAGAGATACGTTTATGTTTTTTGTGAGTCAAGAGAAGCTTCTCGAGGTACTTGTGTTGTTTATGTGTGACCATAAATTGACATCCTTTCTCGTGAGGTAATGATTACAAGTTTACTAAATTTAGTATTGACAAACTTTAACTTTGTTAAGAATAAAATTTTGTAGAATATAATATTTTTCTTAAAACTTTTTTGGTGACCCATAGACACAATTTTTAATTTTTGAATTGTGTACTTCTTGTAATCTTTGAATTTTTTGTGGGTTTGAGAAATAAATGAAATTAACGGCGTCGTATGTAGGAGATCGCGGTTATTCGCCTTGTCTGTAAAAGGCTTAGACATATTGCGCTATATTCACAGAGTTGAATATTTGAATTAATTCAATTTAACGTCATATATCTAGCATGATAATCTTCAGTTAACTGTCCATTTGTTCTCTATTGACTTAAATATGTCTGCCGACGTTAAAATTCAATTAAGTTAATTTAATTAAATTTTAAAGTTTTATGGGTATTCCAATAATAGTTACATATGTAAGTATTTGCAATGTGTAGTTTTAGCTTTGTATTAATTGTATTTATTTTTAATAGTCTCTGATGATGTAGAAGTATCTACGAAAGCGCTAAGGCAAAATTCTATATTAAATAAAGAAGCTAGATGATATACTTTATAGTTTTAATTCAATATGGAATTCCTTGATAGCAACCAAAACATTTATAGAAATAAAATTTTCTCGGATCAGATGAGACTATATATCTCGAAAAATATTTCACCATGTACATTTACCACTATTTACTTTCTTAAAAATGATGGATATTTGCTACCTTAAGTGCAGAGTAAAAAGCCAAAAGTATTTTCACTGCGTACATATGCTGTCATCTGGTTAGCAAATTTTAGATAAACATTTGCTAGATACATCCAGACAGACGTATTTCAAAATGCTTGCCGAAAACGTTCTTTCCATTGAACTATTAAAGCATAATATTTTGGGGTTTGTCTTTGCAACGTTTTAAATAGAACGTATTGTTGGGAAACATTAAATCTACATATAAAACTGTATATACCTTGTCCAAATTGCGTTGTTTTTGTTTGTGGATAATTTTGTCCTGCTCCCACACCCGCTCCTAGACCAGCATATGCTCCAGGCTGAGAATTTGGATACGGATTCCTAAAAAACATTTTGTTTTTGAATTAATCGTAAAATTTCCATAAACTTCAATTTATAACTATCAAACAAAATTAGGAAAATATTGTCTTTTTATTTAAGACAATCAATTTGAACTTACGCAATAGGTTTTGAGTTTCGTTCAGCTTCTTCCTGCCAACGTCTTGCATGCTCATCTTTTGCAGCTTTAACGTCCGGTAAATCATCAATCTGTTGCGGAAGTACTCTTGGAACATTATCAATTTGATGGAAGCCAGTACCATCATCCCAATACTCAACCTGTGAAAAGTCATAAAAATAAAAATAATTGATATGGAATAAATTTATGAGACATAAACTTTACGAAGCTATTTATGTAGGTATATAAATATGATCAGATTTATATAATCTGATTTTAACAAATTTGAATATGAACGTTTACGAATATTTTTAAGTATTGCAATCAATAATATACGTTAAAGTATATTCATTGTAACCTTAATTTCTTGTCCATTTCCTGCAATATAATTGTAGGCTCCTTTTAAATCACCTCCTGCTTTTTTCTTCTCTGTTTTAGCAATATCGGGAACGGAATATCCATATAGATAACTGCCCAAACCATCTTGGCCATGATACTGATTAGCTAAGTAAATATCTTCGGCTACATTTTGAGGTTCATTGCCAATATATCTAAAAAAAGTTTATAACAAGATATTCATATATCGTATAAACAAAATTGGCCATTATATGATACAGATACCATTTTCTGATATATTGTATTACAATAACAATTAAGTTCGCACCTTACTGCTGGTACATTAGATTCAATTTTTGGAGCGTATTTCAAAGTTTGGTCATGCCCCTCGATATGCTGCTGTGCCTCATTTGGATCCAAATCCAATTGAACAACAGTTTCAGTCAAAATTGAATTCACTTGTAGAATTAACAAAACGAATACTAACTGAAAACAAAATTAACAATAATAGACTTCTTAAATGAAAACTATTATTCCACTTCAATTTACTAAATGAACTTCATAACTGGTTAAATCATTTGAAAATAAATGAAGAGTTGTTTCAAATAGTGACTCCGCTTATTAAAAAGAAAGATGAGAACGGATATGAACAGGCATTATACCTCACGAGAGGCTAAGCACACTGTTGTGAAATTTAGCCACAAGGAATACCTATCCAAGATCAGTACATATTAACACCGATAATAGTTATACCAAAGACCTGTAAATCTATAATTGCGGTACTGCGCATATCTTACGTTCCCGTTTCACTTTTTTCTGCTTTCCTTTTTACGGAGTTGTGATACATTTTCTTTTTGCCACGGGGAATTTTTGAGACTAGGGAAGTTTCTATAACAGGGCCGTAGCCAAGGGCGGCCAAGCCCCCCTTAGATAATTTTGAGCCCCTCTCCTGGGCTGTCATACGTGTTTTAGGTAAGTTATCCAATTTTATATTTTACAGGCCAAGTATATAATTTTCTAATTATATACTTAAATGAAAATTGAAAAATATTGAATATAAATGAAAAATATAATTCTTGTTTATTTTCTTGAGACCCAACTATTAAAAGTAATAAATTGGAACGTATGTGGTAATCCTAGTTAGAGTAAAAATATACAGTACGCTTACAAGACTTTAAAAGAAGACCAACAGCGTATGTCTACACCGTGTCTACAGCGTATGTCTACACCGTACGCACTCATATTATGCATAGTGCTACTACGATTTCAATATAAACGCTGACAATGCGTCGAGAAACATGTTGACAGACAGCCGAGCGGCGCTCGAACATCTAGAAAACGTCTATCCGCTTGAACTTGAACGCTGCCACATACTTATTATATTAAGCTACACAGTCCAACAAAAGACATCCGTATCGTGCTTTCAGGAGGGGAATATGCTCGTGCTTATAATATCAACTTTGCTCTGGCGAATAAGCTGACTGGTTCAATAAATTTTGCTGGTTCGAAGAATTGCCTTTGAATATACTTATAATTTTTTGGCAACCCTAAGAACTTTTGGCTGCAGCACAGCATTATGCGAGACGTCCTTTCCAGTGCTTACCAGAATTAACAGACAACGAGTGGCTAATTGTGCATCAAAGGATAGTAATTCTAATACCTCTGGCGTTTGAAATTATATATATATATATATATATATATATATATATATATGTATATATGTATATATATGTATGTATATATACATGGGCGCCCGCAAGTATGGGCAAGGGGGGGGTGCTTGCTCACCCCCTGGAAAAGCCAGATTAGATAATTATTGTGTGATTGTGTGAATATATAAAGTTGTATCAAATCATTTTGTTTCACTTTCCGCCGCCCCCCCCCTGAAAAATCTTTTGCGGGCGCCCATGTATATATATATATATATACAAAAGCCATAAATATTGACGAATTTTCAAAATTATTTCACCAAAAAAGAATAAGCGTTTACTGTTTTAACTCATTTGAATTTTATTTTTGATTGGTGTTCTATATTCCTATATTGTATTACTGGTAGAATGGAATTCTAATTGGGATGATTAAAGAAATGAAGTATTTAGGGTATATGGTAAGTCGGAATGGGTCTGCAAATGAGCATGTAAGAATGTTAGCAAGGGAAGTTCAGATAGCGACTGAAAGGATGGGTTACGTTTGGAAGGTGTAGTTTGATGATTCGGTTATAATGAGGTTCATGATATTGAAAGTATGTGTATGATGCTGAAGTGTGTGCGGTTAGGGAGATAATGGAACTAAAAGGGATGATAATGAGATACATGAAGGGATTGCTAGGATTGGAGAAATCGACGCCGTGTGAGGTTGTGCTACAAGAATTGAATGAAATAAAATGCTGGGTGTATGGAGTGAAGACGATGGTAAGATATGAAAGGAAAGTGGTAGGTGATTTAAACGACAGAATTCTGAAAGAAATTATATTTGGAAGCTATGGGATGCAAGAAGGAAGAAGAGAATGAATGGGTGGGAGAAAGAAGTAGAGTATATGAATGGTGCGGATGGTCATGTGTGACTGCTGTGAGAGGATATCTCGGAGATAAGGTGTGAGTCTGAGGTCCGACAGAGGTTAAAGGATATGGAATTGCAAGGGATATATGAGAGAATAAGAAGGGGAAGGTATAACAAGAGATATGAATATTTGATGGTGGAAGGGAGAAAGTCTGAATATTTAAGTTCGAAGATGGGTATGGATGAAAAAAGAATTATCACAAGATTTAGATGTGGTATTGAGGAAAAGGGAAACAAGTATTGGATGAATGAGGAATATAGGAGGTGCAGAGCGTGTGTATGAAACATAGGAACATTGGGTGACGTCGGTTTTGGGAATGGAATAGAATGAGGTTCAACGACAGGTGGCTGTAAACTGGTGGATATGTATGGGTGAGGAAGGGAAGTATAGGGACATAATGAATTTTTTTTAGAAAGGATTAGGGGGAAAAATAGGGATTCTTAGTAATCGTTTCTCTTCCTTCTTCGCTTATATGTGAGCAGGTGTATAAGTACGGGCGAGAGTGGTGGTAAGCGTAAGGGAAGGAAGAGAAAAGAACGGAGGCAAGGAATATGAGAATTTGCTTTCTAGACAGAAGATTGATGGGAGGCAAAAATATTGAAAAAAAATTAATTTTGTGGAGTAGTAAGGGAAAGAAAAAAAATGTGCTTTTTTATATATTTTGTTATATAATATACAGTTTGTTTTTTATTGTAGTGTTTATTGTATCTCATTATAGTGTTTTATAATATTATTACTTTGGTGACTTGATTTTGCTTTGTATTTGTTAAATTAGATAGAGTAACAAAGAATATTGTTTTGTTAGTATGTTATACCAATAAATGTTTTTTTGATTTGATATTACTTTTAGTCTTTACGTGTTCTATGCAATATTTCTGTTTAAGGATTAAAAAGTTAAAAATAAATAATACCACACCTATCTTTTCCCGCCCGCCTTCTAAGTGCAAAGTTTCTTACAGCACACATACATTCCACTATCCTTAACTCATCTCAATATTTTTGATAAAACGCGACGTTGCTATATTGAAAGTTTTTCGATAACTGAATTTTCTGTTTGGCGGTCGTAAATAGAAAATACATAAAATATTTATCACAGCATTTTAGCAATCTTTTATATTCTATTAAAAATAATTTTATATTAAAACTTTAAATAATTGAAATTTTAAATGCAAAATAATTTTTTGTCGATATTATATTATATAATACCTATCTATACATTGAAACTATTGCAGTTTAACGAATACTATTGACAGCGGTGGAGTCTAGCTACAAGTTTATCACACATATGGTAGACTAATTTTGGATTGACATTAATTTCGGGGTAGTACGAGTATTTGAGCACGGTTAATCATAGCCTCTAAAATTCCTAGTGATCATTGTTTTTGAAAATAACATTTAACTAACTGTATTAATCTAAGTAATGTCTGCAACTTGCTGAGGATGTATTCTCGATATTGCTATAAAATCTCGATATTTCTGACACAGCGAGAAATGTAAACCAACGACTGGAAGTGCCTCGGGAACTGATATAAAGGACTTGTGGGAGGTCTTGAATGAGTCACCCACAACACCCAAGAAATCGACATCGGATATACAAGTAAAAAAGAGAAACCACCACAGAGAAGACAATACTAAACGACAGATCCCAGCAAATACAAATAACTGTACACGAAGATGCGGAGAAACGAAGAAAAGGTAGCTGGCCGACCAATGTACAGAGATCGAAATTCTCCAAGGGAATCACGACTTGTTCAATGTGCATGAAAATATACGAGAAATGACAGGAAAACAGATAGAACTTAAAACGGGATATTTATAGGATCCAACAATGAGATATTGGTCGGTATCAAGAACAAGATGTAGAGATGAGCAGAATATGTACAAGAGTTTTTTTAGTGATGAGCGTCACGATCAGAACCCACAAGCCTCAGATCTCAATCAATCAAGTCTCTACAACTCAACGGACGAAGTTGTGCGAGCCATCAAATAACAAAAGAAAGCCATCGGTCCTGACAGTATCCATGCGAAGACCCTTAAATTGATAGCAGAGAGGGAGGCCACGGGGCTTAAGCTCTTAACAGCACTGTGTAATACCATCTATAGAGTCGGCAAAATACTATAAGACTGGCTCACCTTGCGGATCATGCATACTCGAACATATAAGAAGTGCGAGCAACAAATCGATCCAACTCAATTCACCTTTAGAAAAGACTTGGGAACTCGCGAGGCACTCTTTGCACTTTAATGTACTCAGACAGAGAGCAGAAATATGAATGTCCATGTATACGCTTGCTTCGTTGGCTATCGGAAAGCGTTTGACTGCGTGTCGTGGCAGAAATTCTAAGAGCCTCAGGTATAGACGCTGACGACCTGCGCATTATTACCGACTCTACTGGAACCAAACTGCACAAGTAATAGAGGACGGCGCAACGTCTGAAAACATGGTAATACAGAAGAGTGTACCACAAGGCTGTATTCTATCTCCCTTTGTTCAACCCTTATTCTGAAATTATATTTAGAGAAGTACTTGGGCATCAATCTAGGCATCAACGGTAAAAGAATCAACAACCTCTGCTACGCAGACAACATCGTAATAATAGCCCACAACCTCATAGATATACATAATTCTATGGATTTTGTCGTGGCACACATCAGCGTTTCGGTCTCTTCGTAAACGTCAAAAAAGCTCAGGGTTTTTTCCAAGTAACCAAGACTGTTTTATATATAAATGATAGACTCGTCGAACAAGTCATTACAGTTCAATACCTGGGAGCTGTTGTGAATGAACAAAGCGATCCGAAAATCGAGATCAAGGCTTGAATCGAGCAGGCTCGCAGAACTTTCACCAGCATGAATAACTTTTTCACTGCACGCGACCTAAGTCTTCAGCTCCGTGTGCAATTATTGCACTCTTCCTGACCTACTCTATGGATGCAAAAGCTGGACATTCAACAAGGAGATGGAAAATCATATAGACACTTTCAAAATGTACCTATACCGAAGGATATTACGTATCATGAATAGCAAGACAGACAAACATCGAAGTCCTCAGTTAATATTTAGACCTGATGAGACCTGTCAAGGAAAGAAAACTGCAATACATCGGACACATCGTGCATGATGAAAAATATGAGAACCTCTGACTGATCATTGTAGAGAAAGTTCAGGACAAAAGATCAATAGAACGACGCCAGAATTCATGGCTGCAGGATCTGAGGAGATCACTCGGACGATCATCGACAGAGATCTTCAGGAGTGCAATTTTTAGCCAAAATAGCTAATTGATCGCCAACCTCCACAGGGAAGTGGCGCTATATGAATAAGAAGAAGGATGTATTTAATGCAAAGCCATGCGAAGGATTCCTTTTCACTTGTACATGTTGGATGTTGATATATAAGGTGTCAGATGGCGTCATGGCAATAAATAAGCTTCATATAAATTGTAGATGTTAAGATTTTGATCAATAAGTACGTTTTAGAGCTCACTAAAGTCAAAACCCTAAATGTATACATTTTTGTTGCATTTTAATTAATAATTTGGAAACCCATTTTCTCAAACACAACTCTTGCAATTTTGTTTTTAATTTTTTGTATCTAAAAATTCTATTCTATTTTATTGTTAATATTTTATATTTTGTATTTGTTCTATTTTATACTGCCTTATGATTGCACTAATTTTCTTTTTGTACTACCATTTTTTTTTATTGCTTATTATTTATTATATCTGTTGTCGTATTATTAGCATTAAAAAGATTGTATTTAAATAATAAAAGCCATTGTATCGTAGTTCTTAATTTGGTTTGTAAATACTTGAGTGATAGATTTAAAAAAATGGTACTAAAAAGTACTACTTTACTTTGAATAAAATTTATATAATAAAGCGTGATGAACATTTTTTATTAATAATTTATAAATTAATATTTACCTGTGTATAAACACTCATCCTTTTGCCCATTATAAATAACAGTTTATAAATCACAAATTGTTAATAACTAACTTCACATAAATAGTAATTATATATTAAATCGTTGTATTTTTATCAGATGCGTTTCGTAATAATTGTGTTCAGCAGTAGAGATGAAACGCGAACAGAGATGTTGATCGAATATCATTTGTTTAATTTTTTCCTTGTTTTTGCGCTTAATGAGATCTTTCGATCAATGAGAGAGATGATCTTCAACTTAGCCTTTATAAGTCATTTTTTTTATTCGCTAATATTGAATCCGGGTACGAAATTATCTGTTCTCTCTCTCTCTCTCTCTCTCTCTCTCGCAGACACATTTTTCATTCTTCCTCTAGCATTTGAACATTCAGCGTTATTTCCGTAAATATTCAGTA
>WYDF02162247.1:0-22363 GCA_009867245.2 Adranes taylori
CATCGTAAATCTTTCCGTCGCTTAAACTACATTAAATTATCAATTCGCGATTAATTTGATTACCGATTTATTTACTTGAGCATATATGAGTTGGTGCTGCTGATCTGACATACGCTTCAGTCTGTTGATTTGTCATTCTTTTCGCTTCAACAATGAGGGCGTTGTCTTTTCTATTATCAAGTTTATCTGTCTTTATATTTTGTTCTTGCTTATTTTATATTTTTACTGTTTATTAAATAGCTTTTCACTACGCCCAACTTTCATTTCAATAATGATAATTATCATTTAATACAATTATTTTAGGCAAATTATATTATCTAATACACTCAGTGGTAAAAATCTGTAATGTACTATTTATGTTATATCGTCTCCACACGATTAGTCAAATTTTGAGCGTTTTCCTTGATGATTTGAAGAAAAAATTTCATTCGAGTCGAGCAGCTGATTTTACTCTGAAAGAAGTTGATGCGATCCGAGCGGATCGAAGTCGTAAATGGACATACAAGGATGATATATTTAAGAAATTTTTAGAAAAACAAATCAAACGAGTGATTTACCAGAAAAGTGCATCCAAAGACAATCGATTTTATATGACTACTGGTTCAGTACAATATGTCTTCTTGCCAGGTAAAAAATATTAAATTGCGGCGTGTTTTCGCCATGATTTTAAATCTAAAAGAATTTGTTACTCTTTGTAATCGTAAATGGTGGGGCACGCCTCGGGAGGCATTGTGAATTTGTAGGGGGTGGGGGGCATTGCGTTTGTCTTTTTGAAAGAATTTATTATTTCTACAAAGGAATATTCTGTTAAGCCTTCATATGAAGTGTCATGAAGGAATGAAACAGTTTTGAATAACACAATTTTGTTTAATATTTTATATCAAATGTTGAATAAGGAGCCATGATTCACCGATTGTTACTGGTGGTATAAAATTGTTTGAATATGTCGACATAAAATAATAATTAATATTACAGAGATCATGACAACACAAATATATATAGATTCCGTATGGAAGATGTTTCAACACTCAAGACTATTCAGAGATGAGCCTGTTTATTTTCTGAGACATATTGCAAAGTATACCAGATACGTATTCAAAGGTGAAGGTGAAGTTTTATATCTTCGTGGAAAAGCTAAAGAAGAAATGATTTATATATCTAAAGGCGTTGTTAACGTCTTGAGTGAAATTAATTGTGAAACTCCTATAATGTCTTTTACTGGTACGTATGCAATTAAGGCTTTCTTTTAATATGACTCTAGTCGTAATTAAAAGTCGAGTTATTTTCATACCCAACCAAAAATACATTATTGGTATCATGTTAGCTTAGATATCCAGAAAGCTACAAACACAACTAAACCATTTTATCATGTACGACAATATTAGACCAATATCATAAATAATAATTTTTTTATTGCAAATTACTAATTTACTGCTATTTACAATTAGTTTACCAAATAATTAATTAACAATCACAATAAATTACATTTATAGTACAAATAATAATTCACAAATAATTTAAACACGATCATAAATTATGAACTTGCTGTCACAAATAAGTAATTTACAATCTTCAAATATAAAATATTAAACAATTACTAGCCCCACATAGTTCATTTAATATCACAAAGAATTCGAGGTCAATGGCACGAATTAAATTACTATCACAATTAATTTCCTAACCATATAGAGTTAATTTATGACCACATATAATTTTTTTATTCTTCGAGTTAGTATTTTTATTATAACAAATAGTTTACTTTCACAGATATTACAAACAATTACTTTACTATCATAAATAATTTAATAATAGGAGCAATAAATTTAATGTATAAAATATTTAATTTACACCTAATTAATTTACTATGCTAATAATTTTATTATCACAAATAATTACTATTACAATGTAATTAATTTATTATAACAGATCATTATTTTACTAGCATAATAGCACACTTAATTTTTAGTCACATAAAATTTACTAAAATTTACTCAGATATAAGCAATTTATAAACTTCAAGTACTAGCCCAAATATTCGACTTACAAGTGATTTATTTAATATCATAAAGAATTCGGTTACAATGGCAGCAAATTAATTTACTAGCAGAATTAATTTGTTACTATTACAAAAAATTAATTTCTCAACCATAAAGAATTAATTAAAGACCACAATTAATTAATTAATTAATTCTTATATTTAATGATTTTTATTATAAAAATATTAGGAGTAATTAGTTTCATGAGTAATTAATTTCATGTATTAAATATTTAATTTACAATCACTTCTAATTATTTTATTATGTAAATAATAAGTTTATTGTCACAAATAATTAATTACTATTACTAAGTATTTAATTTATTATATTATTATATTTCTAGCGTAAATAACATAACACACTTAATTTTTAGTCAGAAATAATTTACTATGTAATTCGCAATTAAGTACTTTACAAACTTCTAATATAAACTATTACACGACTACTAGCACAAATATTTGACTTATTTGACATTACCAGTGATTCATTTAATATCACAAAGAATTCGTTTATAACGCAAACTAATTAATTCGTTAATCATAATAATTAATTCGTATTACATAAAATAATTTCTTCACATAAAGAATTCATTTATGACTACAATTAATTAATTAATTCTTATATTTAATAATTTTAATAATAACAAATAGTTTAGTTGTACAGTAATCACATATGTTATCATAAATAATTTAATATTAGATGTAATTAATTTAATGGATGTAATTTACAATTACACTTAATTAATTTATTATGCAAATAATAATTTTTTAGTTAAAGATAATTTACTAAGTTATTCGGAATTAAGCAATTTACGAATTCAAGTATAAATTAAACTACTAGCTCAAATATTTGACTTGCATTACAAGTGATTTATTTAATATCACACCCAATTCGGTTACAATGAGAACGAATTACTTAATCACAATTAGTTTATTTTCTAACCATATAGAATTAATGTATGATCACAATTATTTTGTTTTTAGATTTAATGTTTTTTTATTTTAACGAAGAGTAATTATAATTTAATGTAGCAACTATCACAGATAGTTACTTTGCTACCATGAATAATTTAATATTAGAAGTAATTAATTTAATGTATTAAATATTTAATTTACAATCACTCATTTAATGTACTATGCAAATAATAATTTTATTGTCAAATAATTATTTTGTGACAATAATTTGAGTTACATTACATTTGAGTAATTTAATATCACAAGGAATTTGGTTAAAATAACAAGGAGTTAATTTACTAGCCGAATTAATTATTTTCTAGGTAAAAAATAAATTTTCTAATCATAAAGAATTAATTTACGACCACAATTAATTAATTTATTTTTAGATTTAATGATTTTTATTATAGTAAATAGTTTAGTTTTCCAGCATTAACAAATAATTAATTTGCTATCATAAATAATTTATTATTAGAAATAATTAATTTAATGTATTAGATATTTAATGTGCAATCATACTTAATTAATTTCATCTAATCATAATCACACCTAATAATAATTTTATTATCACAAATAATTACTACTACAAAATACTTAATTTATTATAACACATCATTATTTTACTTGCACATTTAATTTTTAATCACAAACTAAGTAATTTACAATCTTGAAGTATAAACTATTAAACGACTACTAGCCCAACTATTTGATTTACATTACAAGTGATCATTTAATATCATAAGGAATTTGGTTTGAATGGCAACGAATTAGTGTACTAGCAGAATTAATTACTTACTAGCACAGAAAATTAATTTCCTAACCATACAGAATAAATTTGTGACTACAATTAATTAGTTAATTCTTAGCTGTAATGATTTTTATTATAACAAATAGTTTAGTTTACAGCTATCAACAATAATAAATTTGCTACCATAAATAATTTAATATTCGAAGTAATTAATTTTATGTAGCAAATATGTAATTTACAATTACGCCTAATTAAATAATTATGCAAACAATAATTTTAGTTTCACAAACTACTATTGCGAAGAATTTAATTTAGTATAACAAATCATTATATTATGAGCACTAATAGCGCATTTAATTTTTAGTCACAAATAATTTACTAAGTAGTTCACAATTAAGTAATGTACAAACTTCAAGTATAAACTTTTAAACGACTAGTAGCCCAAATGTTTGACTTACATTACAAGTGACTCATTTAATATCACAACGAATTCGGTTAAAATGGCAACCAATTGATTTACTATCATCATTAATTTATCATAAATAATGTAAATAATTATTTTGTTGTCACAAATAATTAATTACTATTACGAAGTAATTAATTTATTATTACAGATCATTATATTACTAACACAAATGGGACACTTAATTTGCACTAATAATTTACTAAGTAATTCACAATTAAGTAATTTACTGCCTTCAAGTATAAACTATTAAACGATAGCACAAAAATTTCTTAACCATAAAATATTAATTTCCAACCACAATTAATTAATTTATTTTTAGATTTAATGATTTTTATTATAACAAATAGTGTAGTTTTACACTATCACAAATAATAAACTATCACAAATAATTAATTTGCTACCATAAATAATTTATTATTAGAAATAAAATTTAATGTATTAAATATTTAATGTACAATCATGTCTAATTAATTTACTATTCATATAATAATTTTATTATCACAAATAATTAACTACTATTACAAGTAAGTCATTTATTACAACTGCTCATTATTTTACTTGCACAAATAGCACAATTAATGTTTTATCACAAATAATTTACTATTCCAAATAATTAATTTTCTATCAGCAACTATTAATTTGCTATCACAATTCATTAATCTACTATCACCAATAATTAACTTTGATCACAACTAATTGATTTTATCATCAAAAAATAGGAACAATAATTTTACATTTGTCGATTTTATAATAATTTTTTTATCAAAGAACAAGTATTTTACTAATACAATTAAATCTACTACAATAAAAAATAATTAATTTACTCTAACCAATTATTTTGATGTATGAACTATTTAATTTACAATTATAATTAATTAATTACTATTACAAATAATTCACAAATTTAAAACGTACTAATAGAACTAATTAATTTATTACTACAAATATTTGGTTGTTCCAAATAATTTGTTTACTATTACACAAATAATTTCCAATTCGTTAATCGTTAATTGCATGTCACAACTAATTAACTAACGATGACAAATAATCAATTTCGATGTTGCATAATTGTGCTGGTTTTCGTTATACCGATATTGTATTGACAATCTTACGTACTATCATCTAAATTTTGTGAAATACATTGTGAAATACATTTTAATTTCCATATAGCTGGTACTTGTCTGGGCGAAGCAAGTCTTTTTTATACAATACCTTCAGCTACAACACTAGTCTGTCATACGGAATGCGAGTTCAAAGTATTGAGGAGATTAGATTTTTTGTTTGCGATGCATCGCTATTATCCGAATACTATGAGAAAGCTGAGATTGAAACTGATTTATCGAATTGACGTGGCAAAGACTTATCTTAAAATTGCATATCGGTTGAAAGAGGATCATAACCTTCTTGTTTACAAGAAAAATGAACTGACATTGAGGTGATAATTATTTCTGAAATTTACTATAAAACGTAGTAAGTTCTACTAGTAGTTGTTAGTTGTAGTAAATAGTACCAGTCGAAAATCACATGTAGGTGGCATACTCATAGTATTGCACCAATCTATTAAGGCTAAACTATTGACTCTAGTAGTTGATAACAACAGGTTTTTATCATGTATTTAGTATATATTAATACGAAATTTGTGGTTTCCGCAGTGTTATACCTTGCGTGGTAAGCATTTCAGTTTGTCGACGTTTCGACAAAATCGCATTTGCCATTATCTAGGCTTAGAAAAATAAATTTTCCACACTACAACCGAACCCGCAGTGTACAACTTGTCCAGAACTACAATGTACAACTTGTCCAAACAAGAAATGTCAAACGCAGCCAGATCTGTCTGTGAAAAGGGTTTTAATTTTACAATTAAAACCCTTAAAACAAACTTGTGTGTAATGAAAGTAGAGGAAATTCGACAAGAGGTAGCACACATTTTTAGGCATTTGAAATTTCGAGAATGAAGGATAAGCAAAGCTGAAAACCTAGGGAACAACAAGGAAATCGTGATACTACCTGCTGACAAAAGAAACGCGAGAGTAATCATGAAAACCTCTGCTTACAAACAAAACTAAACGGCTTACTAGAAGGCAACACTTAGGTAAAAATAAGTAGGGATGCCACCATATGCATCGAAAAAAACTAGAAAAAACTGACGCCGAAACATTCAACAATTTAATTTCACGCAAAAAATCATCGAATGCCGGAGTTTTATCGATTATCGAAAATCCACAAGGAAAATAGTCCTCTAAGGCCCATCGCCAGTTCTTTTGATTCTTCGACACATCGTCATTCACAATATTTGTCCAAACACATTCAACCTTTCAGTGAATCCTCTGAATCATATGTAAAAAACCGCCAACACTTTTTAGAGATCCTCAAAGAAGACACACTACAACCAGCAACCAATAGTCGTACTCCTATTGTTCATCTTCCCCGTAAAATAAATATATAAAATTTAAAAATCTAAATCTTGAGATTATTTTTATATTTCGTGTAAATAAAGTTTTTAAAAACCCAACCACACGTTCACGAAATATGTCAAATGCGATCTCGGTGAAAAGTAGGTAAACTGATATTTCTACCACACGAGATATGACCCTGAAAAGAAGAAATGACTCATTATACCGGGTGAATCATTTAACCTGGATTTTTGTAATATATCAAAAAATACGCATCTTGCAGTAAAATTTGCCGAATCGAAACTTTAATATCTCCGAGGGGGACGGGGAAATCCTTTAGTAGTAAATTAGGCCCACCCCCTGTGGGCGGCGCGGGCGGCAAATTTGAAATAGGAACCTCTATTTTTTATCGCAGATTCGGATTCTACGTTGAAAGTTACTTACGATTTATTCGAAAAAAAATCTATTCGCGACAGATGGCGCGGTAATCGCAAGAAATGGAACAGAAATCAAAAGAATAAAAAAAACAGAAACACGTATTTAGTAGTTTTCGACAGGCTATTCAATGATGTTACGGTTGCCCCCTCTCCCCCCCTCCCCCCTCTCTCTCTCTCTCTTCCTTACCACCACATTACATCCAAATTGTATTTCATTCAACTCTTTACATTTTCGGTACGTGACAATAACTTAAAATAATATTTCTTGTAGATTTGCTAGTTAGTATTTGAACATAATAGGAATGTCCTTTTGATAAGGTGTTTATTATTAAATGAAACAAATATGTATTATTCCATCCTTATAATGACAAACATTTAAGAACAAAAGTAATAGTTTTCATTTTATGAATAATTATTATAATAATTATTAAGATAGTACTGTACAATGCACATATTTATAGGTAGTATGATACGTATACATTAAAAGAAATGGTGACCTTGAACTTTAATACATTTGTTGATCCGCATTTCACTGAGAAGTATATCTCTAATAATATGGGCTCACGCATTCCTGATTCGTTCAATTATATTCTCACTAGTTGTTCGTACTTGTTAGTACACTTTGTCTTTCAAGGTATCCCCACAAAAAAAATCTGGCGAACTCAAATCTGGTGATCTGGCAGGCCAATTTATCGGACCAGCTATACCGATCCAACGACCATCAATATGAAACCACATGTTCTGTCGCACTTCTAAACTTACATCTTCAAGTAACTGTGGCAGTTCATTGTCCAGGAAGTCTTGGTACATTTCACCGTTTAAATTGCCTTCAAAGATGTAGGAAGCGATGAGTTTGTCGCCAATTATTCCGCACCACACGTTGATACCAATGACGTTGATGCTCAACCTGATGTAGCCAGTGTGGGTTTTCAATACTCTAATAATACATGTTATGTCGATTAACAGCTCCATGGTTTGTAAAAGTTGATTCGTTAGAAAATAACACCCAACGAAAGAAATTACAATTCATTTCTATTTCTTCCTGTGCCCAGTGACAAAATATTAAGCGATTTTCGAAATCAACGCCATAGAAATCTTGGTGCAAAGATACATGGTAAGGATGATATTTATGGTGCTTTAAAATTCTCAAATCACTGCTTTGGGACAGTCCGCAATCGCGAGCTATTTCTCGTGTACCGACGTGGTGATTATAAACCACTGCGGCTAATACTGCAATTGCATTATCTTTTCCAGTTACTGTTTTTCGACGGATCCTTTTTTTAGGTTGAACATTTCCTTTGGCAGTAAACTGTTTGACAGTATGGAAGCACGAAGTGCGTGATCGCGCCCTGTCCGGAAAACTCTGAGCATAACGATTGATAGCATTACCAATATTCCTGCCAGGGTAACATCATTGAATAGCCCCTCACAAAATACTAAATACGTGTTTCTCTGTTTTTAGATTGTTTTGATTTCTTGCGATTGCAGTGCCATCTGTCGCGAATAGTTTTTTTTATTCAAATTTGCTATTTTTCGATATATTATAAAATTTCAGGTTAAATAATTCACCCGGTATATTAATACATATTATTGTAGATACATCAAGAAAATTTTAAGACGTTATTCTACGGATGAAGAAGTACATAATGATATTTGGTCAAGATCTGCGTATCTAGAGGAATACCTCCTCAATAATTCCATTAATTGTCCAGATAATGTAACAATGTATACAACAACGTTGCGGGAACAGATCAAATCAAAGCATTTCATCAAACAGATGCTCCATCCGAGCTCGTCGCTGTTGTCAATCTGGAATTTTGTCCTAAATTTTTTCATTATTATTAACGGCGTTTGTATGCCTTTGTTTTTCGTTTATGCTTTAAAATATCCAACATTCCAAACTTTTGCCGATATGTATGTATGGTTCATCACTATTATTTATTTTCTCGATTTCGTAATAATTTTATTTACAGCTCTGCCATACCAGGACAGTTATACTACGGATTTAAATTTGATTTTAAATCATCTAACTAAAACAAGTTTATTTTGGCTTAGTATTATTAGTTGGTTGCCATGTGAAGTATTAGTATATTTTGTTGAAGGACCAATTACTGTAGAAAAGCATATGCTGTTTCAAATGGGGCGCATGCTTAAGATATTTCAATTTTTATATTACATTTATGGTTTAGTAATGAAAACACCATTTCGAAATTTAGTCGTGATAACATTGGGTTCATTGTATTTATTTTTAGTATGTTGGTTTATTATTTTTTGGGTCTTTTTTGCTGTTCCTTACGTCGAAGATCAAACTTCTTTAATAAAATCCGAAATATCTATTTTAAGAGTATTTCTATCATGTATACAATTGATGATATCAGTACCCATAAGTCGTTTCAAGTACCATTCAGATTTGAATTATCTTCCATTAGTGATTATGCAATATTTTCTTAATATTCTATATATTTTTATAGTTCCATATTTGGCAGCTGGTATTATACTTTATGTAAAAGAATTTACATATTTTCGTATGGAATGTTTAGATGTTAAGAATGTAGCTCAAATTTTTAAGTTAACCCAAAACGTACAGAAGAGATTAACAAATTATTTGCATATGTATGAAAGTGTTGGTCGTGAATCATTTATTAGTGAATATCAAGCAATTAAGAAATCTCTTGGGAAATTATTTGAAGTAAAACAAATGATGATACTGAAAACATTCTTTACGTATGAAGATTTCTTTAAAGATATGCCAAAATCATTGATTGAGGATTTGATTAGTTGCGCCGAATCAGTTTATTATTTGCGTGGCGAATATATTTTATTAGGTGGATATCCAACGAATCATATTCACATCATTAGTAGAGGCTATTGTACTTACGTAAATCGTTATGGGCGACTTGTGAAATTCGTTACAACCGGACAATGTTTATCTATTCTTGAATGTTTATTAAAGATCAACGTTGTACATGATATAGTTGCAATAACCGATTGCCAATTACTTCGTATACGAAGAGATACATTGAATAGTTTATTGCAGAAATTTCCTGATGAGGTCAAATTTATGGAAACAGCACTCTATCAGTTAAATACTAGTCGTTTAAATGATAAGGAAATTGCGATAAAAATTGATTTTGAAGATGATAAATATTTAAATATATACAGCTTTAAGCACGATCGCTATCAATATCTTAAAGGCTTTAAAAAGAAGAAACTTGTGCGCTTTGTATTTATGCAATCAACATTTAAACCATATGGAAGATTTTGGCTTTATTGGGAAATAACAAGATCAATCTTTGCTTATTTAGCAAATATCTTAATAATTATTTCTTTTACCGGGTTTTTTACATACACGTCGCCAAGCTTTTGGTTGCTTAGATTCTTTGATCTTACTGCTCTCGTTGATATTTATTTACGACATCACGTTGTATATTTTAATAAATATCAAGTCGAAGTCTTACATCCATTTGCAATTGCTAAACATTATTGGAGAACAAATTTTATTCTTGATTTCATTGCTGCTTTACCATTAGATCTATTCGCTTATTTGCTTTATCGAAATTCTAGATATTTAATATATTTAAGATTTTGTGGCGTAAATAAACTTATACAATTTTATCGTTTTATAGGCCTTTATAAATACCTTATTAATTTAAAATTGCCAATGCTTCGAATTATACCATTAGTAAGTGCTTTTTTCTTTGCATCTTTGGTTATTGCATATTTTGTTGGAGTCATGATTTTAACAACATGCGATTTTGAAGATTTTTACAGTCGTAATAAACGTCCATTTGTATGTAATGCTAATTTCACATCAACTAATGTTGATTATGTGTATACATATGATCGTATGGTTTACTTATTTCTTACTTTAGGCACTATGAAACCAAGTTTTTTTCCTGATAATACATTTTGTATTTATAGCATCTGCGGATTATTCGGCTATCTATTTTATATTTGGCTTATGGCTTATGTAATTGGTATTGATCTTCAAGTACATACAGTGTTAACTACATTTCAGTTGCGCATGTTTCGCTTAACTCAATTTATGACACCGCATAAGATCGATAAATTCCTTCGTACAACAGCAATTAATCATTTTGAGTACATCTGGTATAAGAAGCAGGTACTATCGCTAGAAGATCGATTTGCTCATTTTAATGATCTAATTATACGCGATATATTGCACGATGCATTTGGTGATATAATTGGTAGCAATGTTTTATTTAAAAGTTTCTCGAAACAAGTACTAAAATATGTATTGGGCGCTACTCGAATCGAACGCAAAGCTGTCTTAATTAAAGGCACCATATTATATGTAAACGAAATTAATAATTTCATTTATTTCCTCCTATATGGCATGATCGATGTATTAGGACCCGATCTAAGTCGAATTAGTATATTATATCCCGGAAGTATCTATGGGAACATCTCAAATCAGGAGTATCATAGATGCAATGTCCATTTCGTTGCAAAAACAAATACAATATCAATTCGTTTACCGAGTGTACAGCTATTTCATGTAGCTCAAGATTATCCAAGCTTCTATCGTCATTTAGATCATTTATTTAAAACGACAAATGTTGATTACATAGCATGCAAACAAAAAGATATTACGAAGGCCACAAAAAAACTGGGAGCTTTAAAAAAGCTACTTCCCATAGATCGAAGATTGTTCATGCGATCGTTTGGAAGATTCTTTAAAGTTTTACCAAGTAAATCATATGTTATTGCTATGTCTCTCATACATTCCTTTTTTATATTTAGTTTCGAAGCTTACCAACTCAGTACTTTAGCATTTAATATTCCGCTGGTATCATTTCTTTATTTATTAGATCTATATTCCTTTATAAAGATTTATTTAAATTTCTCAACAAGTTATACAGATGCGATGGGCTTATTGATAGTAAATCGTGAGGATATAGCTAAACATTATATTCGAAGAGTTTTCGGTTTCTATTTTGATCTTGCGGCCAGCTTGCCTCTAGAATTATTTGCTTTTCTTATTTTGAGTAAATCATATTTTCTACTGGTGTGGACCTATCTTAGAATAAATCGTTTATTACACATCGCACACCTGATTCGTTGGTTAAAGAAGAAGGAATTTGAATTGAATGTAAACAGTTTCATCTACAATACACTTTATATTTTGTTATGGATGTTTGTTGTTGTTAATCTTTTTACTGCTTTTATGGCTTTACTAGATGATTATGATGCAAAAAATCACTTCAAGTCGGACTTTGCAGTTTACGACTTTTATTTCCGTCGTGAAGTAAATAAAGCAGCAGCAGTTATACATATAAAGGATAATAAGGATTGGTCGCAATCTTTAACTCTTTTGGAAGTTATTATTGATGATAATTTTGTACTTTGCTATAGACTAATATTCTTATATATAATTGCTGAATATTTTACATCTTTAATATCCATACAACTTGATAAGACATTTTATAAATCAGCAACAAATGAAATAATTACTTTGATGCAAACAAATAAAATCTCTGAACCTCTAATTACTCAAGTCAAAAATTATGTATATATTTTAGGAAGTCGAGGTTTAGGTCGACAATCATCTCTATTTCTTAAAGATGCCCCTTCCTATTTGCGTCATGGAATTATGTATTCGATGTTTGGACATCATTTAAATAATCATCCAATATTTTCAGACTGTCATACTGATTTTTTGAAACAGATTGCGTGCAAATTGGAGACTAGATTCTTTTATCCAAACGATTTTATTACATTCGTTAACGATAATGATGAACTGATGTATTTTATCGATAGTGGAATCATTTTGGGCCTCACTGTTGATTCATTATATGAAGAAGAAGCTAAAGTTGAACTTAAAGCGGGCGATTCATTCGGCTTGGAGCAAGTTCTTTTTGATAGAGCAGGACATAAATATACTTACAAAGCACTTACTTCCTGCGCTTTGCTCATATTAAGTAAACATAATTTGAGGTACATTCTAGACTTTTTTCCAACTTGTAAATATCTCATTTATAAGAGTGGTGCTATTTTTAATGAAAATTTGTTGACGAGTCCGTCAATCCATCAGACACCTACTGATGCTCAACAAAATGCCGTATATTCTATATAAAACTTATATTGAACAATATGTGTTCATTATGCAAGGTGCGGGGAAAAAATTGCTCTGCCTTTCGCTTGGCCTATCGTAGAGGTAGAGCATTGGGCGGGGTCTCAATGTAATCATTCCACTCAACCATTTTTTCAGTTAACATCATGGTTTGGATCGGAGAGCACCGTGTCTTCGCTGTTTGCACTTTTTTAACAAAATGGTCGTTCTGTCTTCGTCACACAGAGGGTCATACTCCACCATTTCAACATTCCGCGCCACGTTCCGCTCCCTGATGCAAAGAGTATTAAACGTTGGATTCGTGCATTGGAAGAAAGTGGATCCGCAGTAAGGTCTCACTCTGTCGGAAAACCCAGAATTGCATCAACACCGGAAAATGTGCTGTTAGTAAGGGCAGCAGTCGTACAGGTACCAAGGCGCTCCGCTCGGAAGCATTCAATTGCACTAGGTATATCTGATGGTTCTGTAAGGAGGATTTTGCATGAAGAATTGTGACTACACTCTACGAGATTATGCTCCTTTAAGAAATTACACCTCGTGATTTATAAACCACGTTAATTGTTGTCAAGAAATGCTAAATGTAATCCATGCAACGTCAACTTTTTGGAGCAGTGACGAGTTATTTTTTTGAAGAAAACGGCCGTACTGTAACAGACACATCTGAGCGTTATGTTTGCATGCTGGAAATTTTTTTTGAGTCTAAATTACAGTGAACAGACCAATCTTTGGGACATTTAGTACCAACAAGATGGTGCAGCAGCGCAGACAGCTCTCAATTCTATGGCAAAATTGAGGAAAAGGTTTCCTGGTCGTCTCATATCTCTGAAAGGTGACATGGAGTGGCACGCACGCTCTCCTGATTTGAACATTTGTGATCTTTTCCTGTGGGGATACTTGAAGGGAAAAGTTTTCAAGCGACAATCCCATTCAATAAAATAACTGAAGACCATCATTGTCGAGGAGATGAACACCATTTCGCTTGAGATGTACCAAAAAACAGCCAGGAACTTTAGAAATCGGCTACACCAGTATATCGCTACTGAAAGTCGCCATCTTGCAGAAATCGTATTCAAAAGTTTATGGAAAAAGCTGTACCGAATTTAATAAAAAAAATTTCAAGACTATAAAGTTCAATAGTTTTTTTTTCATTGCTCCCCCAAACCCGGGCATACCTTTCTCCGCACCGTATATATCAGTAAGTTGGTTACTTGTGAATCATTTGAATCAATAATTTATGAAGAGCCTCTTGTTACAAAAAGTAAACTTTTGAAATATCAAATTTTTTTTTACACAACAGATTAAATAAAAGTTAAGAATTGCAATAAATTTTTTAACTTAGTTGGTGTTGTTTTCTACTGTTGGTTTCTACTGGAGTTCATTGAGACGTGTTCCTAAGGACCATATTGAAGAAGTTTCTTCCAGTCATTTATTTTCTCTTTACGAATGGGAACTTTTGTTTCATAAGCTTCTTTTGTTGGTGAGAAATGCCGGATTGTCCAGCATAATTAATGCCATTAGCCAGTTTTAATGTTTTGTTAGAGGATACCACTAATTCATCAGCTTTCGCTGGTACATTTTCATAAATTTATATCATTATAAAGGAACACACTTTATTACTTCCCTTTCTTCCCTTTTCCACTACTTGCGTTTTCCACCACTTGCCTTTTCCACTACATATCCTTGAGCAAAGTCTTGCGATTCTGCTGTTGCTCTCTTTAATCTCTACGAGGACTCACCTTTCAAAAGTAACTTCCCAGTCTTCTTACTGTTCTTGTTAAATTTCAGTCACTTGCCAGCATTGTTGATTCATTTTTATATTCACTCAAACCAATTGTTAAAGGTCATTTGGAAAGCATCGATTGCATCTTCAGGTAATTGAAATTGTTGACCAGGCAGTGCATTCTTGATGGCAGGAAATGTAAAAATATCGTTGGCACTTAAATCAGGGCTATACGGAGGATGATCAAGCAATTCTATGTTTTGTTGCCTGAAAAACTCAAATGTATGTCAAGCAGTGTGAGCACCCGCATTGACATGGTGAACAATGATCCGACGTTGTGGGTTGTTTTTTCGCAGCTCAGAAATGATTTCTGGTAAACAAACGTTTGTGTACCAATCAGCAGTTTGTCCTTCGATTTTATAAAGGAATTGTAGCCACATGCCCGGATTTTGATACAAAAGTTGCGACCATCGTTTTCGACATACTGCGAGAAGGGATGACTTTAATTGGGTTCTCCTCATCTTGAAACACCAAACAGTAGACTAACGTTTATTCTCGAATTTATAAGAATAAATCCAATACTCGTAACCAATGACGATACTGTACACATTTTTGGAGTAGTCTCTGTTCAAACGATTCAGAGTTCTTCGGCACCAACTGCCATCAGCTGTCATTTGTTCTTCGGTCAACAGATGCGAGATCTAATGAGAAACTAATATTTCACGCCCAACGCATGACCTGGCCTAGGATCATCGCTGAGATTTGTGCATCCACATTTGAATTCAGAATACCAGCGAGAAATTGTCGAGTCATGTGGTACTTCGTTGGCAACCAACTCGGTAAGACATTGTTGTTGCGATAAACTTCTTAGAAAGTTGTAAAACATTATCGCTCGGAAATGCTCTCGATTCAATTCCATGTTTCTGAACACCTTACCAACTGCAAACATTTACTGTGACTAAACCAGTTGTATTTTGACGAAATTTTCAACACGTGTCAATATAATGTTGAGGTTCATTTCGGAACCATATGTTTTGTTACTTGCGCCCTCTATGTGACTATATGCAAAATTAAAATAACATCCCTCTTACAAACTCAAAAAACCCTTTTTTCAAACGTGGATTTTATTCTCCCGAAGCAAGAATTTATGTTCGACATAGTGCTTCGGCTTACAAAACTCTCTTTCCTCTTCTTGTGTAGAGTTAGATTTCAATCTAGACCTAGAATTTTTATCTGGCTGCGCGCTTCTATTAAGTATTGATAAAAAAACATCTAGTTCAATTTTATGGGGAAACATTATTCATCTACGTAGAATCTCAATTTCTCTTATGCTCCTCTCCCCTCTTCTTGGAAATTATCAGAAGAGGACCAACTTATCAGTTCTCTTCTGATAATTTCTTAAAACATTTCAATCTGCACCTATAAAATTTTATTTAAGTTCGACCCATTTTTTTAATATACTAAAACTAAAACTGGTATGTTTTTTTTTAAATAATTGGACATGCTTAGATAACCTATTCATCACCATGTCTTATAGCCTTTTTAATTCTATTAACCTTGTACTTTTTAGGGTAACGAACACCTTTGTTTTGTTTCATATTAGTTTCTATTTCAACCACAGTTTCTGCCATTAATTTATCAAGACAGTATTAATCAGTTTACAAATTATGAAAAGAGAATCTTGTACGAGGGTCATTATTTATGCATTGAGTCTAATAATAAAAAGCAGTTATTTGTCTATGAGAATTGCTTAATTGTTTTTCAAAATATTTTCCATGATGATCTATACATTTTTGCATGCGTTCGAACCATATGTCAAAGCATTGTTTTTCATTCGGCTTGAGATATTTCCAAAACATGGTTTTTGAACGCATCAACGGCTACTTCTACCAATGAAAATCGTTTGGCCAGGTGATCTATTCTTGAAGTTTGGGAATAAAAAGAAGTCATTAGATGCCAAATGAGGACTGTACGGCAGATGGCCCATTAATTCGATGTTTTGTGTGTTCAAATAGTGGATTGTTTGAGAGCTTGCATTATCTTGATGAAGAATGATCCGACGGTGCTTGTTCGTTTTCCTTATTTCACCGAAGACTTGTAGCAAACAAACACAAATCGAGCTCAAATTAAAAAATGTTCTTATGTTGAAAAGACTCAAACTATCTAATGGAAACGCCAGATGGCGCCTAAAAGACTCATTGTTGCCAAGGCTCAATACATAAATAGTGACCCTCGTAGTTAAAGTTAAACTCCTGGAATTAATTAATTTCAACTCACAACAAACCAATACACAATAATCAGTAGGTTGTAGTCACCATTGAACAGTAAAGATCAACAATCAGGAATTCAAGTGGCGAAAGCCTTTTCGAAATAGAACCAGACATATGTCCTTTCATAAGCAAACAATGAATAAACATATGCACTATCGAGTTTAGGCCTTTCATAAGTACTTCAGGCGTTTTAGCCTTTCATAAGTAATTAATTCATTTATTGTTCAATATGAAGCAAATAAATAATTCTTGGGAAATTGTTTAAAGTAAACTAAGGGATTTCTTTAAAGATATATTAAATTATGAAAGTTAAATAAAAATCTTCGGATTTGGACAACAAAATACTATATTTAAATGAGCTCCATTTTGAAATGATCTGTCGACTTTTCGGTTTTCATGTTTTAAAACCATCATCAGGACTTCAATTTCCAGAGAGCCAATTTTGCTTGATGTTAAACATGTGTGTTAAAATTCTTATACAAAAAGGATCAAGTCATCTTGCTATTCTATGGAGAGACTTAGTAGTCACCAAAAGTCTTTCACATAGAATAGCAAGATGAATAGATCCTTTTCATATAAGAATTTTAACACACATGTTTAACAACATGTTCAATTGGCTCTCTGGATATTGAAGTCTTGATGATGGTTTTAAAACATGAAAACCGAAACGTTGACAGATAATTTCAAAATGGAGTTACTTTATGTATAGTATTTTGTTAAATATTTATTAAATGACAATGCGTATTCTCAAATGTTTATTAAAAATTAATGTTACATATGATATAATTACAATAAAACATTGTCATTTGTTTTTTATATCAATAGTTCATCTAAGGTTTATTGCAAAGATATCCTGATGAGGCAATTTTTATGACAAATTCATTTTTTTTTTTTAATATAAATATAGAAATTACAATAAAAATAGATTTTTAGAATAATAATGAATTTTTTAATACATACAGGTTTAAGCAGGACCGGTGTAAGTATCCTAAAGTCTTTAAAATTAAAAAATTTTGCGTTTCGTATGTATGCAATGTTCATATAAGCCACAAGGAATATTTTGGCTTTACTTGGAAGTAGAAAAATTAATACTTGCTTTTAATAAATCTTTTACTTTGTTGTTTTTCAAGAATCTGTTATTCGGCATATACCTGTATGTATTATATACCTACTAATTTCATGAATGAAAGATATGTATGGATATTAGGAAATATTCAATAGTAGCTTGAGATTTATTATACTTTTGAGTTTATCTAATCTTATTATATATTATTTTATTCTTTACAATTTTTATTAATAATATTATTATTATAATTTGTATTTATATTTGTAACTTTTTTCTATTAAATTCTACAGATAATTGACATTTTACAAAAGTGGGCCACGTTTTACCTTGCACAGGAGGCTTATATTTCTTCCAATTCAAACTGAAATATAATTAAGGTCTCACGCCAGTGGACCTTCTTTTTAAAAAAATTTATTACTTATTTTTAAAATACTTTACAAATTAAAGATTTTTGACTTTGTTTTACTTATTATATTTTCTTACATACAACATTATACAAATGACACTTAAACACGTTTCATAATTTGCCAAGATAAAGCAATTTATTTAGATACATAATTAAAATTTCATATGATTAATACATTTACGATTGCCAAGTCTGAGCTAATCGTTTTACTTGTCATTCTTTCTTATTTATTACACAATACTTATTAAACTCATAATACAAGACTAACAATAATGGTTTATACTTTAATTAATATTTATAACATTTAAATTAACTTATTGCAACATCATGCGAGATTCAGGTGGCTTCCGCGTTCTATATTATCTACATAACTCTATGCGACATGTTCTTACGCTATTTGCTTAGTTACTAAAATGAACAAGAAGGTATCATCGCAATCGCTACTATTTATGTTTTGCTAGTGCGTTCGTTTCCATGATGGCGGACGAACGAATAGATACGAATTGTTATTCCGGTTCCGCTATTGATATTATATTGATCGACCTGAAGTTGAAGTATAGAGATGTCGGTATATATCTATATGGAAGTTTAATATTGTGTAAACCAATAATTCTCAAAATGTATTCGTATCACCTTGAGGTTTAAAATTAATTAACCCTAAAGGTTTAAAGGTTGGGACATTTTTCCATTTGTTTTTCTATAATGTAACCATAGTCACTACTATCAATGTTACAGAATTGAATCTTATTAAACCAGGGTCGTATTTAACTTACACCTTGCCTATTTAACATATACCTTTCAGATTTGGAGGAGGTGTTAGAGAAGGGACAAGCGGGAGGTTTGAAAATTGGGAGGGAGGTCTCTTAGAGAAAGGTTTGGTCTCTAACGTACGCGGATGACATAGTATCTACGGCGAGTAGTTGGGAGGAAATGAAAGAAATGTTTGCAAATTTGAAAGAGTATGGATAGAAGGGGGCTGGGAGTGAGTTTGGAAAAGACTAAAGTAATGGTTTGTAAGAAACGAGGTAACGAGGAACGAGGTCTTTCAAGAAAGATTTTCTTGAAATAGGGGAAGAAATATTGAAAGGGTAAAGACATGTAGGTATTTAGGGTTCTTACTGGCACAAAATGGGTCATGTAAAGAGCACGTGGATATGGTGTCGAGCAAGGCAGGGGGGGGGGTTGCAGAGAGAATGGGGGTGGTGGGGGAGAGGAGATTGGGGGAGTCAGTGAGAATGAGGCTGAAGGTTATGGAGGTGTGAATAATAGGGTCGGAACAGCAAGAATGAGATCGTGTTGCAGGAGATGAGAAGACAGAAATTTTTGATAAGTGGAGTAAATAGAATGGTAAAGTTTGAAGTGAAGTTATGAAAGGAGAAAGGGAGAAAGCTGGTTAATGAAGTGTATCTGGAGGGAATACTAGAGATGTATATATCCAAGAGAAAGAGAGAGAGAGACAGAGAGGAAAGAATAAGAGGTAGCAAGTATACCGTTAAGTACAAGTGGATTATTGGTAAAGAAGGCATGGCTAGTTACCTGAAGTCATATTTAAGTATGGGTGAGAAAAGATTGATATCTAGGTTTAGATGTGGGAATGCGGAGAGAAGGAATAAATGCTGGATGAAAGAGCAGGATAAAATGTGTAGGTTGTGTGGAAAGAAAGAAGAAAAATGGATGCATTAGATGAATGAGTGTGAGGTGATGGAATGAAGCGAGAAAGAAAAGGAATTGGGCGAAATTTTTAGAGTTAGTTTGGGTGAGGAAAATAAGGTTTTGGATATCATTAGAAGGATACTGAAAGAAATTAATAAGAGGAGATAAGGGATGATGAAATGGGAGAGAGAAATGGATAGACAGCAAAGAGGATAAGTGAAAAGAAAAAAAGAGATAAAGAAAAGAAGATAAAAAGATAAATAAATGCATAAAAAGAAAGGGGAATGCCGGGGAAAGGAAAGAAAGTAAACATGAAGGGAAATGTCTGGAATAGGCATAGTGTGAGCTAGAGGGGGTCATTGAAAGTGGATCGAAATAATTCTGGGTAGTCTTTCCTTTTCCCGTAAAGGGAATTTTTGTTTTGTTTTTAATTTGTGTTGATTATTTGATTATTTTATCATATTGGAGATACCAAATAATTCAATTTGCTGGGCTTGGAAGCTCACCTAAAATTGCAAATTTGTTATAAATGGATTTTTTGGAATATTAATCCAAAAATCCAGTTTCAGTAGCCATGAATTCTTGGCCTGTGCAGCAACGAATTTTTTGTGTTACGGTGTTCATTCAAACGGGAAACATAATCGAGGTTCAGCGCCAATTTCGTCGAGAATATGATATTCCTAGACGTGATAGGATCCCTACACGAAACACAATTTTGTAATGGCATCGACAGTTTAAAGAAAGTGGAAATTTGAACAACGTTTACCGCGGAACCCAGAGAAGTGTGCGTACGCCAGAAAACATTGAAAGGGTACGCCAAGCGGTAATGCGAAGTCTACGGCGTTCAGCATTGCGTCAATCAGCAGCATAAAATCTTTCAGACAGTAGTATCCGACGAATATTACATAGTGACTTGGAATTTTGCAGTAAGCACACAGGTTTGCAGAGACTTCCTTGCTCTTGTTGGTAATAATCCAGATGTTTTGAATAATCTAATCATGTCGGATGAGGCACATTTTTATTTGACAGGTTTTGTAAATAAACATAATATGCGGTACTGGTCGGCAAAACAGCCTCACGAAATGCATGAGCAACCTCTGCATTCCGAACAAGTCACAGTGCGGTGCGGTGTACCTGTTTTTCTGGATACTTGGTCCTTACTTTTTCGAAGAAGTGGATCGGACAGTTACTGTCAATTCGCAACGCTATTTGAAAAAATTTAACCTGTTGAATTGCATCGTTTAGGAAGAGACATAGACAATAATGAGTTATGGTTCCAACAAGATGGAGCAACAAGTCATACAGCTCGAATGTGTATGACACTTTTAAGATGAATGTGTCCTGGACTCCTCGTATCTGGAGAAGGTTTTTATGCTATCCACATTGTTGTAACTAGCCACTAGATGGCGCTGCAGTTTCATTACATTAAAAATGTAGACTCCAACACTGAAGCGTTTTTTATTGTTATTAATATTTATAATACGTAGATATGACTTACCTACTGATTCTAATTGACAGACAATTATAATTGTTATAGTTAATTATAATTCAACATTTGTTAGGCTATTCCATTCCACACCATTAATAGAAAGTAAGAAAGAAGTAACGAACTAGAGAGAATTAGATTTTTTTATTATTACTTGATCTTGGAATGTGATTTCTCTTCCAACTCATAAATATCGTATATTCTTAGGTGGATAGAATTAAATGGTCAAATGGTGGATTGTCAATGAAGATACTGTAGGTTGTTTCAGCCAAGTAGCTGATACGAAGATACGAAATGCGTAGTTGATGATTGAAATGAATTGTTCAAGACATAAGATACGTTGTATGAGCTATAGCATGACTTGTCGAAGATATGAGATACGTTTTAGAAGATATTAGATGCGTTGTAGAATAGGCATGAGGAGATTAGTTCCTTTAATGACTATCTCCGTAAGTGCAGCACAATACGCGGTGATGATCCTCACGAGTTATCGGATATAGTCATCCTTTGTCTGGATTGATTGGCCTCTCTGGAGTTGTCTGTCGATCATCCTCATGTGATGAGCGGACAAATATTTTGCATATTGCGAAATATTTTGGTAAAATAAAAAGGTATTGATAGCTTGATTAGTTTAT
>WYDF02162357.1:0-22355 GCA_009867245.2 Adranes taylori
GCCATCCACCCAAAAATGTTCATCGGAATTTTTTCTACCTTTGTGGTCTCTCATATATGATTCGCAATTTTCGATGAGTACCTGTTTAAACAACTATTATAATTAATTTCTGGTTGTGACATTGCAACGATATCTATTCCCCCAATATGTTTATATAGTTAACAGTTTAAACACAGGTTAACTCTTAAATAAACAAACGGATTTTCAGAAGTTGGTTTTTTTAATGAACTTTGAGTTGAATCATCATTGATCTTTTATTGAATGGTCCATTTACGTCTAGTTGTCTAGTTTCCTGTTTGACGGGTTGCATATTTTATGTGTCTAATTTTATTAGTTTCATTCTTATCATTTTAGAAGTTTAATAAAAAAATTTGGATGGTTAGATAAATTTTATAATTTAGTAAAGCAGCCATTACATGATTCATCGTTGTCACGATGAAACCACATGTGGAATTTGAAAGCAAAATTGTTGAAATAATGTCAAAAATTGTTTTAAAAGTTTTATTTTTTTATTTTTTAATATTTTTAATAGCATGTGAATTGTAACTTACTTCATTAACTCAATTATTTTGGAATTTATGTTAAGGTAAGAATTGTGATATTTAAACCATGTTTTAGTGGTTTCAAATCGTTTAAATTCTTACAAACAAAAATTTTTCGTTACGAAAAAATTTCTTTTTCGAAAAATCTATATTGTTTGGTAGATTTTTACATCATCAATATGGTTTCATAAAAATGTTTTCTTACTCTAACCATATCAACTTTCAAGATTTAAAGCTGCGTATAGCTGTGAGTTTCTGTGAGACTGTACATATTAAATATAATCAAACGATTTATTTCCTCAGTATTAATTTTCTTTTAGTCCGATGATGACACAGTTGTAGTATCGAAACGCGTCACATATTTTATTCTTGTCTTTTGAATTAAAACACTACAAGTTGACATTCCGGCAACTGAAAATCCGGATCCTTTAGTACTCCGGCATAAATATCAAGAACGCATTTTCAAATTTCCCGCACAAGCGCGCCATTGTTTTCTGCGTGCCATTGATGTTCTGATGTATTGATATACACCATGGCCAGTTGTTCAGTCTTGCTTGCCACACTAACTCTGCGCATTCCTTTTTTTTATATTTATTTGCTGTTGTTTAGTCCAACTATGGATTTAGCAAAGAAGAAATGTGGCATAAAATGCAAACATCGTGCGTTATCGATCGCAGAGAACGTGTAAATACTAAAAAAACTTAGTAGTCCGTGCGAGCTACTTGTGAAATGTACGGCATTGGCACCTCCACAGTGTATTACATTAAGAAACAAAAAAAACTGTTAAGTTCTTTTCTGACAGTGGATCAAAAAACAAATGTTTTTAAAGAAGTCAGTAATGCATGGTTTACTTTCGTTTACCTGCTTTATCTGGTTTACTTTCGTGTAAAAGAAGGTGTGAACATTTCTGGTGATTTATTAAAATGATAAGCCAAAGTGTTTCATGAAGAGCCTGCAGCACAAGAGAGACTATTCAGAAGGTAGGCTGCAGAATCGCCATCGGGATTTAAAGCTTGGAAGGATCGCTGCACGGTAATGTGCTGCTCTTAACACTGATATTACAATGGATTGGTTTCAAAGATGTTTTGATCCTGAGTCTAGGGCTCACTGTAACAAAACTGGACTAGACCCTAAGTGCAAGTTACTTCTAATTTTAGACAATTGTTCAGCACATCCAAAAACCGAGCTTCTAGTGAAAGATAATGTTTATGTTATCTACCTCCCGCCTAACTGCACATCATTAATTGAACCACAGGACAATGACATTATACGTTCAATGAAGCGTAAGTATCGATCCTTGTTAATGAGGCGCCTAGTGAGTTCAGTTAATTCAGACACCTCAGTACAGAAGTTCATAAAAGAATTCAACATTAAGGATGTAATGTACTGTGTTGCCAATGCATGAGCGTGTGTGACAACATCCACACTGCGGAATGGATGGCATAAATTATGGTCGAGTTTAATGTTTACTTCTCATTTTGACGAAGACAATGAATATAATTTTGGAGGGCCTAGGGTTTCAAATCTTATACATGAACTTATTTCCTATGCTAAAGATGCAAGTAATCCTGATGCCAAGACTCTTTCATCAAGGATAAATGAAGATGCTTTAACGGAATGGATGGATGCTGATGATAATGTATCTACAGTTCATCATTACACTTATTCTGAAATTGTAGATATGGTTACAAGTCCAGAGAGAAATGCCTGTATATGTACTGATAAAGATGAAAGTAGTGACGAAAATGAGCATGATCTGAGAGATCTCTGTTGATAGGTTGTTTACGTTGACAACTGAACTGCTGGCTTGACTAGAACAACCAAGTTTCGTAACTGAACAAGAAATCATGAATGTTTACTTGCTTCAAGATAAATTTATTAAAAAACCACCCAAGAATATTAAGCAACAGACACTGCACTATATATTCAAGAATATAGCTAGGAAGCAGGAAAAACCACAGCAGTGTTCACACTTGATAATACACTGTCATCAACTTCACGTCAACCAGATTTGCTGCCACCACCACCAACAGTTCGTCCACAGGTTGAAGCTGTTCATGTTACTATCAATAGTGAAGAACATGATTCTGAGAGTTCATCTGCTATTTAGCTTCTTTTTGAGGGCACTGTACATGTAATGATTAAAATTCTGAAGAAGTACAGTACTGCAGGTATTTTATTTTGTGGAATTGAAATTCTTTCTTTTTTCAATTAAAAGTCAGAGAATCTGTTTTATTTAGTATTACAGGTATTAACATTCTGTAGAACCATCTGTGCAGTATTTTATTTAGTTGCTGAACAATAAAATTCCAGTATATGAAAGATGGGGTGGCGATCACGTCCACGAATTTTATCCTTTCAAAGACTGTAAATGTGGTAATTTTCTATTAAATATATATAAAATATAGGTATAAACCTTCAATTTTCCGACATATTCAAATATTCGTCATAACTCAGGCCATGGCATGGCCTAGGAGCACCGTTGTATTCCTAAACAAGTTATATCTGTTTTGTTGTAGTAATAGTATATTCTCTCTTCTGTAGTTTTAAATAAATATAAAATCAGGTTATTACTAATATAAACTCATTGCTCATAAACTTATTATTCATTACTAATATAAAAAAGAAAAATAGGATTACCTTTATACTAACATGTTGCGGGTGTGCCGAAATGTGGTGCGTTATATGGTGAGGTCTTACATCCAATTTTGGCCTATCGACGATGTCAATCAGTCGTCTCACATTTTCCTTATTTGCTATCTTCAGGACAGTCTATAAATTTAAATAATAAAAATTATTATTTCATATAGTATAATTAGTGTTTAAAATATAATAAAAATATTGCTCATGTAATTGACCTTGAAAATTTTATCCTTCCCTAGGCCTAAGTGTTATAAAGTAATTTTCAAGTTAGATAATAATTAATGAGGTAATTATTTCGAAAACTGCATATTGACCGTATAAAAAGTTCAAATTGGCTTAGAAAATGGAAGGTAAGGGTAGATGAGCATTTCTGGCATAGGTGATAGCCTTCATCAGTAGTCTGCTTATGAGACTAACGCAGTGCGAAGTGCACGCCGTCGGCTTGCCACTCAATTTGAAAATCATTTTATATGAATTTTTGCGTTCGAATGATTGTATGCCTATATTCCTTTTTTAACTTCCTGTTTTCCAATTTTTAGCCTATAAATGGAAGCTTCCCAGTTTCGGAGATTAAAGAAATTTCGCAATATTATTCCTTCTTTGTCTGATTGTTGTTCCATTTTTGGTGTTTACTTTATTGCCTTTGTGTCTTCTTTTAGCTTTGTTCAATTGCCTTTGTTCAATCTCCTTTATCTTGTTGGAGTGACTTTTAAGCCTCTCGATCATCATCTCTTTTCTTCTTCTTCTTGCGACTTGACATAAATCTGGTGCTTTTAATTCTCTCCTTATTTGTTCATTGCGCGTGTACGAAGGTGCACCCATTATTTTTTTTTCAACAATTTATTGTGAGTTATGTTAATTCTTTTCTACACATGCTCTCCTTCTAGGCTCCAAATTTCATTGCCGTACATTAATGCTGGTATCAGCGCTCCGTTGCCTATAGTCATTCTTTTCCTAACAAATAAATTTGAATCATTTGTCAGAACACAGAACATTTTTTGAGCATTCAGTGTTGCTATTTTTCCCTGCGGTTCACGTGTATTGTGTCGCGTCTCCTTATTTCAAATGTATACCCAAGGTAAGTGGCCTCCCGTTGGGAATTTTTAATGTTTTTCCTCTTGAGTATTATTGCGCATATATCCGTGCATTTCATGTGCATTGAAACTCTAGAATTTCTAATATATAAAATTGTTGTAGACAGGTGACCAAAAATTGTTTGGTCACCTGTCTACAAATTTTATTCATTAGATTTTACGGGGCCAATACAACGATATTCAAAAAAATCTAGAATTTCTGTTTTCGTTTAGTTCAGTTTAATTTTCCAATCGTCACAGTAAGTTGCTATTTTTTCTAGGGATTTGTTCATAGTGTTTCTCGCTATGCTAATGGTTAAGTACTGAGTGACGACTGCCGTATCATTAGCGAATTCTAAACATGTCTACATTTGGGGATAATGCAGACATGTGTAGAATTCGCTAACGGGATAAACTTGGGGATAATGGCGATCCCTGAGGCAATCATTTCGCTCCGTGAATTTCTGACAATTTCCTATTAATGTTAACTGCAAATTTCCTACTTTCCAAAAATGATGTAACTACTTTTGTAATAGCTTCTTACTTCATATATTTTGTATAGCAGATCACCTTTCCATACTTTGTAAGCGTGTTCTATATCAAGAAAAGTAGCTACTACAGTTTCTTTATCTTTCTGGCTTTTGATATTATTAGGTCTAGATTAGCAACTTGTGATTAGCTGCTAGCGACTTCCGAAACCCAAATTGGTTTGCATTTAGAATTTGTTTCTCCTTTGCCATTTGTTGTATAGGCATCTTCATTGCCACTTCCGCTATTTTGGAAAATCCGTTTAGGAAGCTGATTGGTCTGCTTTTACTAGGTAACGCAGGATCTTTTTTCGGTATTGTAACTATAGTAGCTGTTTCTGTTTTCCTATTTTAAATATTGCATTGATGATATCGGTAAAAATTTTTATTCCTGGAGCTGGAAGTAGATTTATGGCTCTTGTGGATAGTCCGTCTGGACCAGGTGCTTTCTTACTGCACATGCTTTTTATTATGTTTTTAATATCTTCTCTTTCAAGTACAAGTAGATTCTCCAACTCACTTTCTTTAATTTTTCTTACTGCTTCTACTTTATTTTGCACTTTATAGCTTGTTGACCTATTGTTTATAAACTGCAACCTCAGATAGAATGCGACTTCTTTCGTTTTCACTTCAAAATACGTTTTCCGTTTTGATCTTTCATTTGCGTATTAGATGTCCTCCAGTTTTTGATCTTCTTGTGCACACGTCATAGCTGGTCTAACTGCTGGTCATAGCTGGTCTTCATTTATTTCTTCCATTTCTCTTATCCATGTTTCTTCTTTTTTATATTCCAGCATTTTATCTAGTTTTTTTTGCAAAATACTTGAAGGTCATGAGAGCGCCTGATCTTGGCCTGCTTTGTCTGTTTCTCTATGTTGTTCGGGGTGCCTGGTTTGTCTGTTTTTCTCTATTATTAGTTTTTTCTCCTCGCTGTTTAAGTTCCATTGGTTCAATATTTTCGTTGCATTTTACATTCTCCCAACTTTTGTTGAATTTCCGTGTAAGACTTGTCAGACTGTAAGACTTGTACTGTTGCTACTGCTTTGTCTATATCTTATCTAGAGAAAATTTGCTGCTCTGGAATATATTAATTTTCGCAGGTTTCCATCTTGTGTGCAAATTTCATCTAATTAGTTTTACACAGCAATGGTTTGTGGAATGAGATGAATTTTCCTATTCCGGAAAATGCCGGAAAATAATCTGAAGAAAGTTCATATTTTGTGCTAACTTCCACTTGTTTAGTATTGGATGTCATAAATATATCTTCCACATCTTCTCTTTGCCACATCTTCACATCTTATTCATGGAAATTGTTGTAGCATCCATAAGGGCCATAACCTTTACATTTATTCAACTTAAGGTAATTACATGTTTGACATTTAGATCGCCAGCTATAATTGTTGGCCCGTGACTTAACATTCTTTTTAATCTTTTTCGCTAGGTTCGCTTTGGGAAGGATGTAACATGATACCAAAGTTAAAATTTCACCTCCTTTGTATGGCAACTGCTTCCATTTGACAATGGTCTAAATCAATTTCAATACTTGTTCAATACTTTGCATAGGATAGCTACTCCTCCTCCTTTCCCTCTTGATCAGTTCTTCCTCGTAACTGTCCGTCTTGGAATTCTCCAGTTTGTATTTGGTTTGAAGTGCGTTTTTGTTATCATCATTATGGCTATAATCGTTGTCCTTTAAAAATCGTTGTTATTCGTCGGATTTTCTTCTTATCCCATTAGCATTCCCGGTTGCCATACAAGTCATAGGTTCCGGTTTTATTTGCCCCGAAATAAGTTTTCATATACCTATACCTTCCTCAGTACAGAATATCAACAGCTATTCTCCTCTTTTATTTCTCAACCTCATGTTCCTAGGATATCTTATGGCTAATGGCTCAGTGTAAGAGCATATACTAGTATTATGTCAAAAAAAAAACAAAAAGAAAGAAAATGGAGGATAAGGGGCTTAGTGGAGAGTGGAGAATATAGAAGATGGCATGAAATAAGAGAAGGGATGGGGTAAGGGGTAAGGGTAGGAAAAGTATAAAAAGGAAGAAGATAATGATGGAAAAATATTAAAGCCTTCGCTTCTATCCCTATCAATAAGTTAAAAGTTATTAGCCTTCCAGTCTGCCATGGGAACTTGGATAGGAGAATTGAGGAAAAATAATTTTGGTTTATAAGTTATAGTTCAGTGTGTTTTTAATTTTACATTTGTTTAAGATTTATTTTCGTTTAAGATTTGTACTCTTGTTTTTTTGTGTGTTGTGCATATTTATTATCCAATAAAGGTTTCATTCATTCATTCATAATATAATGTCCAGGTTTATCAATTTTTTGTCTATGATAGTATTACGTTAAAGACGTAATAACTATTATTTATTAACTGAAATAATTATTTCAAAAAACTGCTTACTGACATTTTAAGAAGTTCAAGTTGGCTTAAATAATGAAAGGTAAGAGTAAATGCGCATTTCTAGCAAAGATGATAGCCTTCATCAGTACCCTCTGCTTTCAACACGCATCATTGCCTTAGTTTATGAGACCAGCGCTCTGCGAAGTGCACCACCTTCGGCTCGCCAGCCATGATTTTCAGTAGCGTACTTCGCAAAGCCTTGGCCTCATAAACTAATGCAATAATACGAGCTGAAAGCAGAGGGTAGTGATTAAAGCTATCACGTAAGCTGGATATGCGCTTCTACCATTACCTTCCATTTTTTAAGCCAATTTCAATTTCTTCGAACATCAATATGTAGTTTTCGAAACAATTACCTCACTTAACAAATAGTTATACTTATTAAATAAAAAGTAATACCATCTATAGATATTATTATTTTAAATATTAATAGAGTAAACTCATGATTATTCGAGGTAATTGTGACCGAGACCACCTAGAGCACGGAAAAATTTGGATAATAAGGAGGTTAAGTAAAAAACTCGGAAAATGTACAAGATTGGTTTATTGTATGAAAAAACAAAACATAAAATAAACATAATTACAGACCTGTAAACAAGAAAAGTCTTTAATTGTTTTCTGAGTTAACCTTGGTCCTCTCTTAGATGATGCAATGTTGCGCCCACGCTGAAGATAGAGAATGACATGTGGTGTACACTCTTCTTGTTGCTCTACCTAAATGAGAGCGGCGTCGATCAATTTCAGCCAATCGGAATGTGATATTTTTGGAGTCATCTCGTTCGTATCGCCGTCTTCTTCACTGTCTTCAACACTTTGAACCATATCGATAATTTCCTCATCGGTAATCTTCATCGCACCAATCATGAATTGCCTTCGTTGTTGATATGATTTCAACAGGTACTTCATTGGCTAGTTGAACTAATTCGCTCACATTCTGCTGTTCTGGTACTTTTTTAGGGGGTCCATAAAGCCAAATAAAAATAACCATGATTTCTGAATGCTAGTAGTTTTCTCCTCATCCTACGCTGAAGCAATCCTAGTATGCTACATCTTTTAATGTGACTTGCTTTAAAGCTTATTTAACTGTCAATGCTGCGTCTAATTTTACAATCAACATCTGGAGAAGCCTTCTATGGTAATTTCTCTTCAACATTAGAAATGTCACATTAGAGGGTATGAATATAGCTTTAATATCACCACTGCACGGATATTTGGCGTCTGGGTGAGATGATGCATGGTCCAATAATATAATAGCTTTCCTGGGGAGCTTATTTATTTTCAAAAATGTTTCAGTGACAGGAACAAATTCTTTAAAAAATCACTCACTAAAAATCGTGCTATCCATCCATGTACTTCTTTGGCTGCAGTGCATTGTTGGCAGACAGTTGACTTTGATATTTTTACTTGGGTTTTTAAACTTTCCAATAAGCAGAGGCTTTACTTTCAAAGAATTAGAAGCATTGCAGGCAGTCAGAATTGTGACTCTCTCTTTACTTTTTTTTAAATCCAGGAGCAGTTTTTTTGGATTTTGCTGCTAAGGTTTTTGAAAGTAGCATTCGAAAGTTAAGACCAGTTTTGTCTGAGTTGAAAACTTGATCGGAGGTCAATCCTTCCTTAAAAACGATTTCTTCTATTTTAGACTGAAATTTCGGAAGTCCAGATGAGTTAGCTGACAGTTTTTCCCCACTAATGCTCAGCTACCTTATACCATATTTCTTCCTCTCCAGCCATGCCACCTATTCTTCCACCTTTAAAATTCTTGTGGAACTCAAGCGCCTTAGTTTGAAGCATTGGACCCCTCACAGGGCTGCCCATATATCGAAGCTGTGAAAACTTCAGACGCTTCAGACGTTTGCTTGTAGTCACCCTTCTTCAAAGTCTTTCCACTGAAACCACTGCCTCCACTCACACTTTTGTTTAGAAAGTTTTCCTTTCGTTTCCGCTTAAGTCTGCAATCCCCAACAGTCACTTCCCCAACTCCCAAATTGGTAGCCACCTTTTTAATAGACTCGCCATTGTCCAACCGTTTTATTGCATTAAATTTCGTTTCAAGAGAAAGTACAACTCTCTTCCGTTTCTCGCTCATATCGAAACACAGAAATCAATAAACGAACAAAGAAAACACAATAATACAACCATGTTTAACACGAACGCAAAGCTAACTGAAGTGACAGTGGCGAGTGACCCGAAGTACAGTACTGTACATTATTTCCGAAATTCGAGCCCGATTGCATATTTCCGAACAAATGTACGTATATAGGCGAGGAGGGGCCGTGATGGCTTGACCTTTCAACAGCCAGTAGAGACATCTAAGGCTCGACATTGCTTCTAAAACGAATAAACATTGCTTCTTGCCGTAATAGTTCTATTAGGAGCATCATTTTAATTTTTTCTCTTCCGATGTCTAGTTCGGTTAACCCAGATTCGGTTCATCGGGACTAGCATAACCATGAGTCTACTGTACTTATTTATGTAATAAAGATAGGAATTTCATTCATTATCGTCCAAGTCATGAGATTAGTTCTCTACGTGAAATTTTTATATAATATATTTCTTCTGTTCCGTCGTCAACGGATTCGAGTTTTTAAAGTCATTGCGTGATTTAAAAAAATATACCATTAGGATAGTCAAATTTTGTTTCATAATGATGTTGTCTGATAGCATTTTAGCTGTATGATCCGTTTGTTTTCTTCCCACAACCTCCCATAAAATTTTCTTCATTATTTCCTCACTGGAACGTTCTATTCGTAACTAATTTACACATCCTCGCATCCAAATTTTGTTCTCCTCCCTCACATTCATTCCCGCTTTCTGTCCACGTAACCATTTTGTCCCAACCCTATGTCACAAAACCCCCTACAAAACCTTTTTCCACACATCTTCATCCCCACTTTCTGTTTCCAACCTATTTACAATTCTCCGCATGCCCTTTTTGACCCTCCCTCCATGATTCCATGCACATTCATCGCCCCATTGCATCGCATTCCACATTGCATCGCTCCACCCTTTCCACTACATAAACTTCCCACCAGCATTAATCACACTTACATCGTTCTCTTATAAATCATACACATTATTCTCTCCATTATTTCTCTGATATTTTTTGTCATTTATTATTATTATTATTATACTATCATTAAAAAACAATCGAATGTTTAAGCCTTTTAATGAAACATTTTAAATATCATTTTATAATAAAATGTGAGTAACTCTCAGTAGGCGATTACTGATTTTGAGGTAAATTAAAACAAGACGAAATCTGTATCGATCACTTCCAGACTCCTTAACACGACAATCCAGCTGTTTACCTTGAGGACATGCAATGCTTATGTGGTGTACTGACCTTTATTTATTACAGAATTGAACAAACTACTTACTGCGTGACTAAATGCGCGAATCATAATATATAGAATAAAACTTGAGAGCATATCAGATTGATAGAATAAATTAATAAATCATTTTATCGAAACAATACCTAATCTTTATCCAAAATAAACAATTTATTTGTGTTCGCTTCTGTTCTTGTTACAAATTTTTATTTATTGCGAAAGCGTTAAAATCAAGTAGAATTTTCGCATTTAACTATTTTTCGATGATTTTGTTTACAATTTAAAACTCAAAAATCTGATATTCTCAGTAATTTGTTCGAGCGTGAAATAATCAAACAAGGACATTTCATAAGATGACAAATGAAACATTTTGAAAACAATTTCTTTGAGAATGTTGGGCAATAGCCCAAGTCGCCAGCCTGATACCGGTGACTCCCGTGGTTCTCTTTCAACATAACCTTACGGTAGAACCGTCTATATCATACACCTTACCTCCCCAACCACGTATTCGTCGTATCGGATTATGGGTTAGGCAACTTATTTCCTCTTGTTGGACAAGAGCAAATAATTTTGTTCCTTGCTTTGGTTGAGCAAACAGCAAATATTGCTCTTTGCTCAAAGGGGAAACTGCCGATGATATGACACGGATTGCACACTAAAATCCCGGAGAATTCACCATCCTGCTACCTGTTTTCGAAAATGGTGTACGAAATGGTGAATGCTACGGGATATATGTGCAGCCATACAAGTAGTCAGTCCTCGCCGTAGCTCCATATCAACAAAAACTGCACACAAAGCACCTCAGTATAGTTGGTTGCCTAAATTTGCAAATTTCAGCATTGTTATCTATATACTGCGCTGTAAATTCGATGAGAGATGGCCTTAAGTTCCTGTTTTCGGTAATTATTATAATAATAATACATATACGTGGTGGACATATTAATAAGAATGTAAATAAACAATATGTATATATTTTTAAAACTATTGAACTATTCAAACTAAATGGTGTTTTACCCAGACCTTGCATTGAATAGCATATTTAAGTTTCTAATTTTTAATATATTTTGTGGGCTGACAGCGTTTGTTCTCGTATTTAAAGTTATGTAACTAGATGCTACCAGGGTCGATATAAAAAATTAGAAGAGCGTAAATAAAACGGATTTACATAAAAAAAATGTTATATGGCGATTGAATATGCAACATGTAGTAGATGTTGAAACGCGTGTATGCCACATACAATAAAAGTTGAAATGCGTATATGGTACATAGTATATATTGTTCTACATAGAAAGTTTTTAGCATCTACTAATTAGGTAATTAGAAAGCATCTAAGAATTAGGTAATTAGGTATTAAGAAAATTGTTGTATTGCGAAATTCTAATTTGATGTCAATAAAGGTTACTTATTTATAAGCATCAATTATAAAACCAATCACATATACATTACATAAAATACACAAAAGATCTTTTCATATAAGTTTAATCATAGGTTTATATTTCTGGTGTGTATGTGTTCGCATTGTTATTGGTGTCTTGCTTAGTTCACGAATGAGCATAAAAACAAATTAGCAGTTACCTCGATATTGTAGTGACTGACCGCAGAACCTACAACATACAGTCTGCGGTAAATGTAACCGGATCTTCTGACTGACCGTACAAAACATAATAATATGTAAAATATATTCGTTTAAGTTCTTTGATCTTGGTTTTGGTATAAAGGACACAAAAACTCGATAATGTGTAAAACACAACGGTGTCTGGACTGACGAACGAATGGATCAATGCATTGTGCCCACTGGCTATGACCAACTCCGTTACAGTGATATGGGCATGAGGGCAGAGGCCCATTGTAGGGAATGAACACAGGACCTGTTAACAGGACACACACTTCTGAGATACATATGAAGAAGATTGATGTACACTGCTTAAGTCGAGTGTAAGCCAGTGGTTTCCAACCTTTTTACACATCCGCCCCCCTTTTTGATAAAAAATGTTTGCCCCCCCCTCCCTCAATTTTAGTAACAGTTTAATTTCATAAAAACTCGCTTAATATCGCAATTTGTTTAATGGGCTACAAAATAATATATCACATGATATATAAATGTACTTCAATGACTTGTTTTATTTGTGCTCGAAAATGATATTTTGGTAACGCCTGCGGACCCCCTTGCAATACACTCCCCCCTGGGGAGACGTGCCACACTGGTTAGAAACCAATGGTGTAAGCTGTGTTTGGAAAAAAGGGAAACATCAACCACTTTGACCTGTGGCTTGGGACTTATGACCTGCGGCATGCCCACATGCCTCTATTTGTTCTTAAAAGAGCTTTTATAATCTCGACTGATTCTCTCCACAAAATTGACGCAATAACTCTCGACGAATCACGTACGGCTACTCTAAAATTGACACATTGCTATCTCTGTTCAACTGCAACAAATTTTCCAACTGTCTCGCCCATGTATTTACCCCTCTTTTACAATTCTTGTATCAATTATTTACGGCATCAAACGTATTATGTAGCAATTACTGTTCCAATTAAAATTTACACAAATTTAAATTTGCGTATTTACCTATTTTTGATAAACAAATGTTTATTCGTAACACTACTTGGGTCGTACTTTGAAATATCGGGGTTATTTAGAAATAGCTGGGTTAGTTTTATTATAAAAGACAAAACAAGCTAAACAAAATTCCGTATTCAGTTCGACAATGCTATGATGACCGACTATGATGGAGACTAAAGTCACTAAAACTGAAGATAGTGTCTCTATACGAAGAAATATATTTTTTGTAACTTATTTTAATTTGAGAAATATTCAAATTAGTGACCTAAAATTATTCATAAATTTCTCAAAAAGTAGGTTCTGTTAACTCTCTATTATACGAGTATTGTTCGTGAAGAAAACGCAAGTTTTTTTTGATAAAAACATTTTATTTTTCAATATAGTCTCCTGCTCGCTTAACACACTTATTCCAACGATATTCCGCTTTAGCAATGCCTTCATTGTAGCTCGATGAATTCAAGTCATCGAAATAGCTATTTACAGCAGCGATCACCTCGGAATCAGACGAAAATCTCTTACCGTCGAGTCATTTTTTCAGATTTGGAAACAGATGATAATCGCTGGGAGCCAAATCTGGGAAATAGGGCGAATGAAGCACTAATTCAAATCCTAATTCATTAATTTTGGCCATTGCAATCGCAGACTTGTGGGTAGTGCGTTATCCTGATGGAAAAGCACTTTCTTCTTTACCGAATGAGGCCGTTTCTCTTTGATTTTATCGCTTAATTGTTGCAACAAATTGGCATAATACTCGCCATTTATTGTTTTGCCCTTTTCTAAGTAGTCGACCAAAATAATTCCAAGAGAATCCCAAAACACAGTTGCCAAAACCTTTCCTGCTGACAAAACTGTTTTTGCCTTCTTTCGTGGCGGAAAACCATTGTATGTCCATTGTTTGGACTGTTCTTTGGGTTCGGGGGTGTAACAGTGGACCCAGGTTTCATCGACTGTTATGAAACGGCGTAGAAAGTCCTTCGGATTGCGGAAAGTTGTGGTGAAACACTCAAACGATTCCGTTTTTGCTCCGTTGTGAGCAACAGCGGCACTCATCAAGCCGAATATTTTTTCATTTCCAATTCAGTTAGAATTCTGTGCACACTGTCATTTCTGACAGTGTGAACATTTCTACCATGCCTGCTTTCTCTCGCACTTTTACTCGACGGTCATCCAAGACGATACTGTGGTCCTTTTCAATCATATCCGGGGAAGTAGCAGTATTTGGACGTCCACTATGGGGTTCATCATTTGTGCTCCTTCGACCACGGCTTAAATTCTACAACCCGAGCGGATTCCAATAATGTTTAATCGAGCTCTGCTTTGACTTCAGTTTTTTCCATTGGTTACAAAATCACTCAAGACGTTCACAAAATTGTTTTTGTCTTCTTTGGTTTCGGGAGTGTAATGTTGGGCCCAGGTTTCATCGACTGTTTAATGAACGGCGTAAAAAGTCCTTCGGAATGCGGCGAAAACGTGCCAAAAGGTCGCGAGAAATAGGATGTTGAAAGAGGGAGAAGTAGGAGGAAATAACGAATGGATCGAGAACAGAAAAAAGGTAAATATGAGGATTGGATGGTCGACGGAGAGATCGATGGAAAGGATGTGTGGAGGAGGGGATGTGGTGGGGGAGATTATTGAAAGGATGAGAGATGTAGAAAGTCAAGAGAGATTTGAGAATAAAAGATAGTATGTTTAACAGTGAATATGTGGGGTGTATGGATGTGGGGGATATGATTGGGTACTTGGAATCTGGAATAAGTATAAATGATAAAAGAATGATTGCAAGGTCTATATGTGGGAGTGAGGAAGGAGGTAGTACGGGCTGAAAGAGGAACAAAGATTATGCAGAATATGTGGAAAATAGGATGAAATATGGAGTCATTTAATTAGGGAGTGTGAGCGGATTGAATGGAAAGAGAATGAACGGGAGTTGGGTGGAAATAAGAGGGTGAGTTTGGGGAAAGACGGGAAAGGATTAGAAATCATGAGGAGAATTATAATGGAAATAAATAAAAGGAGGTGATTTCAATAGAAGAAAGTAGAAATTGGAGAGTGATAGGGCAAGGAGGGAGAGGGTGTGATGGAAGAAAAGAGAAAGAGCAAGTGGAGGGATGGGGAGAAAATGAGCAATAGTATGTATGAAATAGAAATGGTGAGTGTAGTGAGGAGCTTGAGTGAGATTTGGGAATAGGTTAGGGATAGGAGATAGGGTATAGAAAATAGGATTGTGAGTGAGGTAGGTGGGGGAACAGAAATAGGGAGCAAAATAGTCTGGCCTTCTCCCGGGGAAGGGAAAATCCCCTGTAATTTTTTGAGATTTATTAAATTTATAATTAATGGGAAGTATGGGATTAATGGGAATTTTGGGAACGAAAAGAAGAGAATCTATCTTCTTTTTAATGTTTGTGATTTTCAATTGTATATTATGGTTTTATTATGAATTGTTTATTTTGTTGGTGGACGTTTATGCCCATAAAGGTTTATTTATTTATTATAAATACTCAAACGATTCAGTATTTGATCCGGTACCCAACGCTGAGCAACCGCGGCACTCAAACGCTCAGAATATTTTTTCATTTCCAATTCTTCAGTTAAAATTCTATGCACACTGTCATTTGAGATACCCACTCTCTCCGGTATCTCACGCACTTTGACTCGACAGTCATGCAAGACGATACGGTGGACTTTTTCAATCATATCCGGGGCAGTAGCAGTTTTTAGACATCCACTAAGGGGTTCATCATTTGTGTTCCTACGACCACGCTTAAATTCGGCAATCCAGTTTTTAACCATTTAAAACGACGGAGCGGATTCCAATAATTTTGAATCCAGCTCAGCTTTGATTTCAGATGGTATTAAGCCTTTCAAATGAAAGTACTTTATCACTGCTCTCAACTCAGTTTTTCCATTGTTTACATAATCACACAAGACACTCACTTATGCATTCTGTCAAAAACAGACTAATTGACAGATCGCTCTGTACTATCATATTTAATATACTAATGGATGATTGTACAGAATGGTAAAGAAGATTCCTGTAAATGCGCTCAATTTGTGTTAGGTCAAGTAGTTACCGAGGAATACTCGTACAAGTAATATTCGGTGTCACAATTTAGTTTATATATAGTTGTATATAGTTGTAGGAGCTCCTCGTATATAAGTTAAATTACTTATACAAGGCTTTTACTTTGGTAGCCTTTACCATTTTCTGAGCTTATTTCTCTTTGGAATATCAATATCGCCAATTCTTTTTCTCGACGAAAAGATAAACACGAGTAACTAAAACTTAATTAAAAGTCGCTACATTGTTGAAACAATCAAATACACTTCTAAATTAACCAAATTATTTACATATGCTGATGAGTGATGAATAGAATCAGTAATTGTATGTATACGCAGCTAATCGTATTTAAAGATGACAAAAGAATATCAGCTAAAAATGTGCATTAAAAACATTAATAAAAGCTTTCATCTAATTGAAAAAGTTAAAACAATTGTCCTAAACTTAGTACATGACTATTTCTCAAGGTCTATTTCTCCGAGACTATTATTTCATTTAATTCTGTAGACGCCTAGCGTCGCTTTCCTAATTAATATGTAAGCGTTTAAAACTGGCGTCTGGCGCGCGATTAGTCGTATTGTCGACGTGTACGGATAATCGTGTTAGAAGACACAAGCGCAGGGACAAAAAGGATATGTAATAATGTGGCGTAAACTAGGGAAGGAAAAAGGGAGCTGTAATGATACTATACACTCCTCTTACACATATATACATAGATACATGAATTAGATTAGACGTGCTGACCCATTTCATTACATTGATTAAAAGCATGACACTCGTTTTATTATTCGTACTTTTAGAATTTCACTTAAATGGAAAATACACTCAAGTATAGATATTTGCCAACACACATATTTATTTCAATGTATGTAAATAATATGGAAATTAGTTATGTTTTCTTTTGGAAATAAGTTATGTTTCCATTATAATTGATCAAATATTGATATATTACTACTGTCATCATTAGAGTTTGACAGCTCGGTTTACCCGTATCCAATATTCGCGGATATTTGACTAAAACACCGTATCCGAATACCGGATACGAGAAAAATGATCGTTAAGCGTAAAACAACTGAAAAAAACCTTGTTTCAGTTTTTTCATCAAAATTATACTTGTTTCTAATTATTTAGCTTCTTCTTACTTATGAACATTAAAAAAATCCTGTGAAGAAAATGCCGCTTTTGTCAACCTAAAAGTGTTAAAATAGTAGGCATTACGTGTATGCAGGCATTTATTTAATTGGTATTTTTGAAATGCTATTCAGTAGCAGCTGTAGAAAAGGAGGTGAATCGAGATGAAATATCCGTTCCACCTAAAATTTATATCATAATAATAGAAATGTCGCAATAGCATGTCTCAATAGAAATGGCTCAATCAAATCACTGTTTCAATAGCATTTATAAATTTGGAATTTAATTAGTTTAATAACATAAAAAATTTTGCTCCTACTATTTTAGTACAATTAAGGCAGTATAAGCGTTTGTATATTTCATCAAGTTGACCTCGGAGATTTTCGAACGTATAAGAAAGTATCAACATTAGACCTATCATGTTACGTCTCATATTAAAGAGAATCCTAAGGGATATTAAGTTACGGACAAATATACAGGATGTTACTGAAACTTTCATTCTCATCTAGTATCTATCAATAAAAGGAACACAGAATCTACACTCTCATTTCAGTAGGGTGTAGAGTTTCAGCAGATTGCTGAAAAAACAATCAATCTAAAAACGATGATGTATTTTGTTAAGCGAGAACATTTGACTCAAATCTTTTCACGATTGCCGCTAAAAAGAGTAACAATTCGTGTAATTGCAGATAAAATATTAATAAGATTCAGAAATCAAGATCAGACGGAGGATTTAATGTCCCACAAGGTGAAAACTACAGAAATATGGTACTTACTCATACCGAATAGCAAAGTCGAGAACAAGAATTAATAAAAAAAACATGCAGAAATTAAGAGATAAGTTTAGTAATAGTATACCTTTACTGGCATCAATAACTTCAATACATTCTATATAACCAATGTAACATTTCTTTATATAAAGCGAACAAAATCTTAACTAGCAAACATTTTTCTTAAAGTTTGCCTCATTCCAGTCCCAAAAACACTCCAATTCTGAGCCTCTCCCCTCTCTTGCTCATTCAGTTCTATTCCTTTACATACTTTCACCCAATGCTCCCATCTTTCCTCTTCCTCATAACAAATCCTACACAATCTCTTGCTCCCATTCATCCAGTAGCTATTCCCATTCTATTCGCTTCCACATGTAAACCTCCCTATCACTGTCTTATCCTCCATCCTGTCTCTAAACCTTAAGTACTCAGACATACCTTTTTCCGCTCTTATCATTTATACCTATCATTGTACCTGTTTTCCGTAATATCTCTTCTCTCTCTTGCTTTTCCACATCCTTAATTCTCTCTTCTACTTCATTCATTATGCCTCTTCAATTCTTTATCATATACCTTCTATACAAGGACCATATTATCCTTTAATATGATTTTTTCCTCATAAACCAAACATTCATATATATATATATATATATATATATATATATATACCATTTCTAACCACATTCAATCTTGTCGAATATACACTCTTCACCAATCTGCTACTCTCCTTCGTGCACACCTTCTTCTCAAACGTTACCATTTCTTTGAACTCAGCTACCCAGCATTTATACTTATCGAATTCCTGTGAAACAATCAATCACACTTACCATTATTCTTCTAAGACATACAACCAGAATATTTGTCCTCTTTTCCAAAACTTTCCTTCCCATACACACCTCATTCTTTCCGTAGCCACACTAGCTTTCTTCGCCACCATTATAACATGCTCTTTGAATGTTCCAATTTTGGCAACATGTATACCAAATATTTATACGTACCGTTTTACCCTTTCAATTTTGTCTCCATTTATTTTCTATTATGTGCTCCATTCTTACACACCATCACTTTTGTCTTTTCATTTGTAGCATACATACATTGTCATACATTTGTAATAGCAGAAAATGACTTCAAAAAGTATATTTTTTACAATGAAGCTGAATAAAAAGTAATCTTTGCAGCACTGATAATGTGATACATAAATGTCCAGATTATGGATTGATACAGGCTAGGGACAGGTACGCTTTAACCCCACTTCTCCCGTAGACCCACGACTACAAGGTTAGACTTGGGGAGAATTCATTATAGCAAAATGACAAAAACTAGCAGTGACTTTTGTCAAAAAATGTTACATATTTTGTATGCAAAATATCGAACAGGATAAATATCGGGCTCCCCATTTTACCTGCAGATATCGTACAATCGTTTTCGTGAACAAGAGAAAATATATCCTATTGATAATTCCAGTGGAATGTTCAAAATAATTATTGGCGACTGTTATTTTTGCATAACAAATACTGATGGATATAATAAATAGAGGGTACAAGTACTAACAGGTACATCCCTTTGTCCAGGTTAGCATTTAAATAAGTTACTAGTATCATGACTTCTTTCGTCAAAACACGATATTTAAAATTTCGGCTTCGCTTCATAATCGCATTGACACGAAACAACGGAACTATACGGAATTGATTCTCGTCGATTTAAAATTTTTTGGACAATATTAATTCAAACAAAAAGATTTTTAGTTGACAGATGTGCGAGGCACAGTCTAGCAGTAATAAGATTCTTAGCGCCACCTAACCAGCAACACAGATACCCAACGAGACTGCGAATAATTCTCTACGGGGGCCTTCTAAGAGGGATCACACCACTCGCTTCTAAACAGCGTCACATGACTCACGCTACCTGTTACACTATAAGTGGAAACAAACACTACCAGAAAAGTCTAACGGTTCTCTACCCCTCGGTACTATGTTGGACCTCTCAGCACTGATTTGTTGCATTCAAAAGTGATTAACAAAGAGCTCACGAGTAGACTCAGTCTGGAGTACGCAAAGGACATAAAACTCGCCCTTTCACGCATTGCCTAGTGAACAAACAGTCATCATCAGTTAACATATCTTTATTACTGTTGTCACTGAGTAATTATGGACATGCCATCCTTGTTTCTTTAGCTCATCCCAAAAGTGCGAAAGTCATTGTCTGCTGCTTACTTACGTTACGCAATGCCAATTTAACACCGTCCAGTCCGCAAAAAGTTCACGAGCATTAATCTATTGACCGGCTAGCCAAGCAGACTCAAAATTTACGTAGGCACACTAGAGTCCAATATATGGGAAAGCAAGTAGGTGTTAATTTCGAAAATTCTGATGGAAAGAGAATTATAAGAATTAGTTGTAAAAATTGAGGCAAGGTGGACACGTGTTTCTAGCATAGAAACACTAATTCTTATAATTCTCTTTTCATCACAATTTTTGAAATTAGCACCTACTTACTTAAAAATTCTTCTTACCGCGTAAAGGTAAATACTACTTACAATCTTTATTGAAATATCGTGTTAATACGTACTCTAATACTGGAGATGAACCACATCTGTTAAGGTGTTGAGTTTTGATTGTTAAAGTCCCCTTTTCTATTAAAATCACTGTAGAAATAACTTTGGCCAATTTTAGGATGGTCCGATGCTTCTCAAAAAAAAAACCGCAATGCAACTATTATACGAGGTGAACTTTGATTGTTAAAGTCCCTTGCTTCATTGGTAAATACATTAATGGTTCATCTCAATTTGTTAAAGGTGTTAATTCGTCCAAATGCATAACACATAGCTGATACAATACATTCTACCATATCTGTATACAGCGAATAATTCAAGCGAATAATATAACATCTTAATATATGCAAATTTACATACAATCAACGTTTAAATGAGAAATTTTTATAATTGGTTGTCGGGGCATTCATAGCGTAATGGTTAAGTATCGGATTTGTAGTTCGATGCAATGAGTTGATAACAGATAAAAAAAGCGTTGATAACAGCTATAACCTATGCTAGAAACACGTGCCCACCTTGCCTCAACTAATTCTTATTATTCTCATTTCGTCACAATTTTCGAAATTAACACCTAATTACTTAAAAATCCGTCTTACCGCGTATATAAATACTTCTTACAATCTTCATTCCACTACATGGGGTTTGTTTTAATTTGTACTTTCGCCCATACAACAAACTAGAGTTCATATATAATTTTGCAAGCAGTGGACTGAGGTATATCCTAAACGACTAAACTTCAGAATTTCACTAACCAAGTTGTCAAAGATCTTCTGTTATGAAAATAATTGCCGAAATTCGTAGCTTCAAAAATGTAAAACACAAAAAACTTGAGGAGCAACAAAAGCTAAAACTATTAGTCAAACTTTGCTAAAAATTCTTGCACACATTGAATTCAATGATGTCATATACATATGTTCCTTGTATTATACTGGGCGTTTATATCAATAACGTTTAAAAAACATAAAAATTGCTATCAGTTATACAAGTTTTAAAATTTGAAATAAAATTTTTCTACTGAATTTCTTGTTTTAAAACGGACACATTGAGGGCACCAAGTCCTAAGCTTAAAATCTATAAAAACTTTCCAACTATTAATGGAAAATAGTGGAAAATTTTGAAATTTATGATCACAACCATTAAATGTAAATCAAGCATTTACCATTCTGCAAAAGATTATATTACTCATTCGACCATAAAAATAAAATTTTCAACTTAACAGCTTCCTATAACTATCGTGTTGGAGAAGTTTTAGCCGATGGAAAAGAGTCGCTTTCGTTCTACAAAGACAGGAGGGCGTCTTAATGCGAATATATACATGCGCCTTTTGCAAAGCCAACAGATTTACATTTTAAAACGTACGAAAACGTCTTTGGGTGGATAATACGAAACACACCATTTCTTTTAAGATTTTTCGCTAAAAATGGTTACGTATTTGTATCAAAAAACATCTATTACAATAACATATGTATTTAATTAGGTCACATGTAAACTGCTAATAATAAAAAAAATCCGAAAATATTTATTTGGGTTGAATCAAAAGTGCAGTTAATCAAGTATCTGTAAGTCCAGTTCAGTGGCGTAACTACAGGGTGGCAAGTCGGCAAAATGCCATGGGCCCCCAGCCGGAAGGGGCCCCCGCTCAGAGGAGAATCCCCACTCCCAACATTTATTATTTATTATGCATGTTTAGTAAAAAAAAGTTTTGTCTTTGATTTATTTTTGTTACCTACTTAGTTGCATACACAAGTAAAAAAT
>WYDF02162467.1:0-22348 GCA_009867245.2 Adranes taylori
AAGATAAGTGTGGATGAGGGTTTGCATACACGCACCCACACTGTACAGGAAAAGAGAATAACAAAAAGAAAAAAAAACCAAAATAAAACTACTAAATCCACTACAGAAAAAATTGAGATTAAACAACATTTATCCCCTCTATCTTCTTTTTTTTTTCTTCCCCTCATCTCACGACTTTATATGTAGTCAGCAATTGAATTATTAATTGAAAATAATATACATTGAAAGTTACTTAAAGTAGGAGTTTATTCCTACGACCCGACCCTTCAAAACCTTCACTTAACTCGTTAATCGATGACGCACATAATCGATGACGTCGCGCTGTCATTTGTGGGGTTTATTACAATTAGTTTGTGGTTTGACATACGTCATTAGAAAAACTCTTGAAACATTGCTTGCCTATAGTGCTTTACATTCGGTGAGAGATGGCGCTTATTGTTTTTGCCAAATATTTGTTTTGTTTTGACATCTAAAATCGATTTGCGTGCATGCGCAGGGGAAATCCCGATTTGAATTTTGAAAAATGTAACTAGATTTTAATAAAAGTAACTAGGTTAAAAATAAAAGTAACTATACTATAAAAAAGTAAGTAGATACTACCAGGATAGGTATAAAAATACCATTGTCTAAAAAATTTAGCGGAGCGTACGAAAAACTGTTTACATAAAAAACATAAGGACGCTGCTTCACAATTCGTTGATTTTGAGAGCTGGGGGCATCAAAAATCCAATATGGCGGTTAAGATAAGTATATATAGTACATACAGTAGATGTTGAAATAAGTATATGATACAAAACATCAGTGTCCCCTCTACAACGGGTGAAAATTTGTACCCAGTATCCCCTCTGAGCATTCTGTCATCGACAGCACGTGATTGCGTGCCAGAGGCACGTTCGTATATCTTCGTTGTATATCACCATACTTAATATAAAGTGATCTGTAAACAAACATTTGACGTCGCGTTTCCGGGTTATATTTTTATTTGGATACATAGAAATGTAAATATTGATTTAATATACATTTATGTTATTATTATTATATACGTTTAATAAGTTTATAAACACCGGGCACATGTAGATTTTCGTTTATCACCGACCATAATCGTATATATCGCAATCCCAATGACAGTGACAGAGCTTTTCTAGGCGTTTCGTTCTAGGTTACGTAAATAGATAGTAATACATGTGAAATAAATTTGTAAACACTGGCCAAGTGTTAGGTTTTATTATTACGAAATTGCAAGTTAAGCATATATCGTTATTGTTGCAATGTAAAAACTCGAAGAAAAAAACTTAATCAGCGAAATATAATCTGATATATGATTTCTTATGTTTACTGCTACGTACGATAAAACCAATTGTTTTAATAAAATTTGCATGATGTAAAATAGTATACAAACGCTTGAATTTTATTTAACAAAAAATAACTTACAAATTCCAATTGATTGTTATTGTCTGCAGTATTAGACTGCATTCAAGGTAAAATAATTAACGTTTCAATGTATCTCCATCATCAGAGCAAGTTTTTATTGATCTTATACAAACTCCTAACTGAAACAATAATAACCCTAATTTATAAAATATTATTATTTATATTTTAGTGTAATAATATCAAAGCTTTATGTTAGAAAAAAAATGATTTTTATTATTTTGATTAATCAATTTTTAAAATTATGATTAATTAATTAAAGTAGCTTGTAAAATGACGGATTCCATTACATTTCAAAGTAAAAACAAACAGATGTTTTATGAATTATATAATAACTTGACACTGTAATTCAGTTAGTTAAAAGAAAAATAAATAAACAAAGTAGCACACGCAAATATCACGCAATATTCTACATTTATAATTTATTTTATAAATCATTGATGACAACATTACTATAATTGATTTGCATAAACGTAAATGAATTTATAGATAGTTATATCCACTATAGATAGTATTAGTTTATTATCATATATTATATGATTTTAGAATACGGGAGAAAGTTGTGAAAATTGCGACTTTCACTCACACCTAACCTAACAAAATATTATAGCCAACGGTTAGAAGACAAGAATGTAGCTATACAAGTTTAAATTATGTCATAATTTTTATTTCTTGATTTTATTTAGAATTCCTCTTTAGTCGATGAACGATATTATGTAGGTAATACCAATATTTATTACGTAATTTCGTTTGTTGTGTATAGGTTTCATATTGATTTAATTCGCTAACATATATATTTGCAGAAAAAACAACAAATATCTAACGATTAGTTATGGTTAGTTTATTGTATGCAATTACTTAAAAAAAGAGTGATTATCACTGTGCGATCAATGGACCTACTTAAACAACAGTGCTGTTTATAATTATATTCAGTCTATATAATTAAACAAGAAATAATGAGTAAAATAGAATCAATGCTGAATTAACCGATAGCCAAAACTAGTAATTTTTGTTTATTAATAAAGTTTTGAACTTATTGAAACTTTTAATACGGAATGTTTTAATCAAGTGATATATTGGAAATAGAGTGATATATATATATTAACAAGTTCATTAATATGATAAAATTTCGTATCACTTACGACTTGAGTATTTATATGGAAATTTTAATGTTAAACACATTTGTGCAATCTCATCTTTCATATATTGGAAGTCAAAAGTTTCACTACAGTATGACTAATTTCAAATGGAAGCACCTCCGCAAAACGCATAGTATTAAACCGACCTCAAACATCCTTCAAATCAATCAATTAAAAATTCGTGGACGTGAGTGCCAGCCCATCTTTCATATACTGGAAGTCCTCCATTTTGTTCAACATTGTAATTTTGACAGTCACCTTTTATCTCGTAAATAAAATTTAAACAATAGTTGTTTAAGGAAAATTAAATAAAACTTGCGCGACCTAAAAATCACCTACCCATTAATCCCTCTTGACTCAATTTTTCCCAATATTTGCCAACGGCGCGGACAGCTCCGCTCTTGACACTTTTTCTGACTAATTTCTAAAATAGCAGTCTAGAGTGCAAGGCCGATATCCTGTCTACATAGTCTTATCAGTTGTTTAATCAGTTGTTTATCAGTTGATTTGAACTGATTTGATCTAATTAGAACAGATTTGAGTTGATCCGATTTGATCTGATTTGATCAGATTTAAACTGATTGAATCTGTTTTGAAATAATTTGAGCTGATTGAATCTGATTGAATCTGATTGAATCTGATTGAATCTGATTGAATCTGATTGAATCTGATTGAATCTGATTTGATCTGATTTGATCTGATTTGATCTGATTTGATCTGATTTAATCTGATTTGATCTGATTTAATCTGATTTGATCTGTTTTGATCTCCGTGTTCTCGCATTACAGCCGCGACTTTGCCGTGGCCAGCGATATGGGTAGCAAAATTTCAGGAATATGTGTTCCCTGTATTCCCGTACTCCCGTGTTTCCGCATTAAGTATACTAAACCACGTGCGTATTCTAATGCAACGTTGTGTAAAAGTTTTAAGTTCTCATGTTCTCGTATTCCTATATGTAAAATTTGATATATATTAAGATTTTTATATGTAAGATTGATATATATTTTTTTAATTTTTGTTTTTGGAAAATTGTTTCGTTTTCAAATAACTTCTATGAAATTTTTCAAACTCTCAAAACAAATTGTACGGCCCTAGTATATATAATGTAATACAAATTAAAATCAATCGTCTTTTGTTTCGTTTAAAAATATGTAGCATATGACTATGGGAAAATAAATGCCAATGAGATGTACGATTGTTTTTAAAAGCAAAAACAGTTGTCAATGTGTTGTGCATAGCATTTCCGTATAACAAGTGAAGAATTTTAAAAATTATTAGGGCCAAGATATTTGGAACTATAAGAGTTATGTCCAACATATTTGGTATCATTGTAAAGAAAATCACAAGGGCTACCAAATTATAAGAATATATACATTACCAATGTATATTGTCCCAAGTTTCATTTTTCCAACTAGCATAAGAACCCAGATATTTAAGGTAGTACAATTTTTTCAAGGTCAAATTACTCCGGTGCTAAGATTTGCGATTTTTGAAACTCGCTTAATCCCTTAAATATTAAAGGATCTTTCGATAGAGAAATTTAATTAAAATTTTCGTTAATTTTCTGAGAAAATGGACTGCAAAGTTTGCAAAACAAAATACACCCTGTATATGTGTATATGTTAAATTGTAATTTTAGAAAAAAATGTTTCAAATAAAATCCAAGGACCTTTATGCAGCCTATAATAGAAAGTTTATTCGTATCTCCTATCTTTTATCTTTCCGTGATATTTCAAAAAGGTCGTTAAACTTCAAACGTGGCAACACCGCTTCCTATACGATTTGGCAGCATGGAACTTTTTTATTCGACGTATAATACAAGGTACTATATATGTGCAAAATTTCTGAATACGAAATTTCTGAACAAAAAAAATGGCTTCTGTCCGCCATATTGAATTTATAAAAAAAAAGGAAAAAACCTTTCTGGGCATTCATAGTCTATACCTGTCTGCCAAATTTCATCCAGATTTGTCCCATAGGGAAGGAGAAATTCTTGAACATACATCCGTACATATGTTTTTGAGCAAAAAAAATTTTTTAGAAAAACCTTTTTATATGAAAATTTATTTGGGAAGAGTTGATTGCTCGAAGCAGTAGGAAGATTAAAGCAGTATCAATGGAAGCTAATGATTTTATATCATTGAAAAAATTGAATAATGTTATTTCTCGGAAAAAAATTGAATATGGAGAAATCATTAAATAGAGAACAATTAGGACGATGAATTTTGAAAAAAGTTCTGTGTGTAATGAAATTTAAAGAAAGTTTAAATCCTTTATCACCAACATATATTGTAAACTTGTAACAAAGCATGTTATTTAGAAGAAAAACGTACCTATCAACGTAATCCTTCATAATAAATAAATTAAATCGATTAGATAGAAAAGTTTAGGGAACCCTAGACTGGTTTGAACTATTGATAAATTTTAATGCATTTATCATTTGTAAATTATAAAAAATACGAAAGCGTCACGTTCTCACGCAACATTAGCTTACCATATATTACTACCTATGTTTAAGCGTGCTCACTACTATGCGCGCTTAACTGTGTATGATGTGTAAGTACATATATAGAAGTAATGATTTAACGGCATCCGATAATAATTAATTTATGTATTGGCTTGTCGTGTTATCGTATGTCTACACATTACTTAGTGTTAAGCGCTGACTGTGAATAATATATACATATATAGGAAGTAGGGATATATAGATATACGAGCGGCGTTTGTGCTTTCTACTTGCTCCACCGTTACCTGTGTAGGAGACCGCATCGATAACAAAATAATATGCTTGGCTAGTCACGCTGCTGTGTTAACTAACTAGAATTAAACAGAGATTCACATAGGATTGTGTATGCAGACCGTGACAAGTAGTAAATGACGTGTGGCTGGCTACACACTGCCCCGTACACGGATCAAAAGTTGAGTGACTGCTTAGGCTTATAAATAGCGAGATTCTGAAACTTAATTCCTAATTTTGAGAACTCGAAGAAAGCCGTCCAGAAGCAGTAGCCAGTCAGCCAAGACGGGACAATGAGTAGAGCGACCAGCCAAGTCTAGACAATGCGACAGCCAGTGACAGTCGCCGAGATAATACCACATTTATTGAGCGCTATTATGTACCATACACTATTTTGTTTATCACTTGTATTTTGAATAGCTTTGTTTCTCTTCCTAACCCTCCATCAATCTTCTACGTCACTCGAGTGTATAAGATCAATCGTACGCATAACCGCGACTGGTCTTAGTTACTCAAGCCATCGTAGCACATACGCATAACCGTGGTGTTACGATAGCTTACGGTGTTTCCCACCCACACTTACTACTAAAGTGTATAGGACGATCATACGCATAACCGCAATTAATCTTAGTCACTCAAGCTCTCATGTAGTATTAACTGTTTGTACATGCTTTTCGCATTGTTCTTGTTTTATTATGTTATCACCGCACATTTGTTTTGCGTTACTTACATGCACCGCTTTTATTTTGTTTTGTAATTATTATTATTAATCATTTGTACTGTTTTACATGCACCGCTTATCTATATTGATTTGTTTTTTATAGAATCGCGAATGAGAGTGAGAATCAGCAGCGTCGCGAGTGAGTCCGTCACAAACTTCTGGAAGCCAGCGTCCGGAAACCAGCACAAGGATGACCTAGCCATAATATAGATAATAAAATTGGAATAATCTGCAATCTTTACGCCCTATATTCCACCTATATACCACTCCTTTTATAAAAATTTTTCGTAAAAATTTATCGCACGAAAATAAAAATCAAAAATAAAAACACCAAAGAGAAACGTCCAATACAGAAGAGAATCTCGATGAAGACGATATTTTGACATAAGTTGATGAAGATGTACGAAAATTATAAAAAATATTGTTTATATACGTATTAATTATTATTCATAAATTTAGGAATATCTCTTCATAAATTTATCCATATTATAAAAATTATCATAGCATTAAAATAAAAAACTTTTAAAAATATGCAACAGTTGCGTACATGGTCCAACTTGAGTTTCAGCAGTTGAATTAACAAAATGATACAATTAATTTGAAAATGTGAAAAGTGACCATGAATAGACAAATATTCACTGAATCTTATATTTTATTAACGGTAACTATTACAATAAAAGCAAAACGCAAAATAATATCAGTTTATGTGAATAAGAAACTTTGTTTTTAATAGCTATTAACTCAGAGTCACTTTCTTCAAAACTTTGAAAATGTCACTTTTACCATTTTGATTCTAACACCCTCTTGAATATTGTGACACGGATTTATACGCGGATTTATAAGCCATTTAAAACAAAATGTAGTTGCTAATAATCTGAGTGGTAGATTGCATCAATCACTTTATTTTGTCACTAACGCAGTAAACAAAATTCTTAATAACGCGTTGGATACTTGATTATTTGCGCAGCAGTGTGAAGAAAACAACGAGAACTTTTATCGATTGCTTCTTCACATTGAAGTAGGTTGGGTGTCAAAAGGCAAAATTTTTTCACTTTATGAGACTTTATGAGTTTTAGAGTTTTTGGATAATAAAGATCCAATTTTAAAAGAAAATTTAATTAAGCTGAAACCAGACACTGCAGATTTGTTTACTAAATTTAATGATTTGTTCAACAGTGAGATTTACAGATTTGTTCACTAAATTTAAAGAGATTAACTACCAAATTTAATGAGGTGAGAGTCTAAATTTAGATTAACATTAACAGGTTTAACGTTTAAATTAGATTAACAGGTTCAACAGATTTGTTTACTAAATTAATGAGGTTGACTTCCAGTTACACGGTGAGACTCTAAATTTAATAAAAACATAATCCATTATTTCAGCTTTTCTTGTTAAACACATGGAGAGAAATATTAGACGGTGCCAATTTTTCCATTTTCTCAATTTGTCACAGACAAACTGCCAAGGTGATGATGTTTCAACCTACGTTCAAAATTTAAATATACCTAACACAGATTTTGAAACTAGGTTTGAGGATGTTTTGACTACGGAAATACTATAGTGGATTATCGGTCAATACAGTCACATTGAAGAAACGGATATCATATTACAAGAAGAACTAATCGGAATAAGCACTAACGTATAGCTTAAGATACATGCAAAAAGGGATATCAACAATTTTAGTTTTAGAGAGATATATATGTTAGTTATCCTGCATTATGGAGTATTGCAAGTAAGTTTTTGATACCTTTTCCATCTTCATACCTCGTGGAAAGGGGTTTCCGCGCGTTTGCCATTTTCTTACAAAAAAACAGATCTGAAATCACCGATCGAAGAGTTTTAAAGTTAAACATAAATAAATTGAAGCTAAATATTGAGAATTTGCTATGAAAGTATCGGGCTCATCCCTCCCATTAAAAGAATAAATTTTTTTGTGTAGTTATTTTATGTTATAATTTTACAATATCTGCATTTTGTGTCGTTTTAATTAATAAGCGAATCATTTTTTTTTAACTTTTTCACTCTACAGTTAAACCTATCAAAGTGAATAGCACTGTGTCAGCTTTCAAAAACACATTTGAAATTGATGAATTTGTAACAATTCAATATTAGAAAGGTCCAATAAGTCTACCCGAAACAGAGAAAATTGACAATGGTCTAAACGTATGCACATAGTGGTTGAAGAGAGTAAAGCATCTATGAGAGCGGAGAACAAAGCGGCGATTGAATGACGCGTTAATAATAGTGTCCAATGCATAGTGACGCGTTTATCTCGTGTACCCGAAAACAAAAATATATGGATTTGATACTAAAAGAAAATTCTTCACTAAAAATTTGGTATTTATTACAAAATGAAAAAAAAAGCAGTAGATTTAATGTTCACAAAATACATAGAAGTAGACATATAGATGGTAAATTTCATCATCTGTATGAACAATTACGCGAACATCTTCGTATTTTCGCATGAAAATTTCAACATTTGACAATATTTTAGAAAAAATTCTACATATTTTGATAAAAAAAATTAATCGCAACTGAATTAATCCAACAGAGCAGAACGTCTTGCAGTGACTTTAAGGTAAGCAAAATACATTTTTTTTAAGAAAAATTAAAATGTATAACAAAAATTTATAAAGAAGAATGAAAGTAGTATTTACCTTTACGCAGAAAGACGAGTAAGTGTTAATTTCGAAATTGTGATGAAAAGGATATTAAAAGAATTAGATTAAAAATTTAGGCAAGGTGGACACGTGTTTCTAGCATAGGGTTAGCCGTAAATCAACATCTTCTCTTATTCCTAATATAGGCGCAAGATCTCATTGTATCGAACTACGAATCCGATACTCAACCGTAACGCTATGAATGCCTCGACAACTTATTCTTAAAATTTTCTTATTTCAACGTTAACTGTATGTAAGTTTGCATATTTTAAGATATTATATTTTGAATTATACCTGTATACACATATGGCATAATGTATTGTATCAGCTATGTGTTATGCATTTGGACGAATTAACACCTTAACAAATATCGTTTATAATATCCTTCTTATAATTCTTATAATATCCTTTTGTTCACAATTTTCGAAATTAACACCTACTTACTTAAAATTCGTCTTACGACATAAAGGAAATACTACTTAGATTCGTCATTGAAATATCGTGTTAGTACGTGCTCTAATACTGGAGATGAACCACAGGTCCTAAGGTGTTGAGCTTTAATTGTTAAAGTCCCTTATTCTATAAAGATAACTGTAGAAAGAACTTTGGCCTTCTTTAGGATGATCCGATGCTTCTCAGAAAAAAACCCAATGCAAGTATTATACGAGGTGAACTTTATTAAAGTCTCTTGCTTCATTATGCAAACTAGCATACAACTAACGTTGAAAAGGCAAATTTTAAGAATTAGTTGTCGAGGCATTCATAGCATTACACTTGGGTATCGGATTCGTAGTTTGATACATTGAGATCTTGCGCCTATACTTGTAATAGGAGAAGGTGTTGATAACAGCTATAACCTATGCCAGAAGCACGTGTCCACCTTGTCTCAATTATTAAACTAATTCTTATAATATCCTTTTCATCGCAATTTGCGAAATTAAGACATATATACGTAACACTTGTCTTACTACATAAAAATAAATACTACATACATTCTTCATTGGAATATCGTGTTCTAATAATGCAGATGAACCACAGCTGTAAAGGTGTTGAGCTTTAATTGTTAAAGTCCCCGTTTCTATTAATATCACTGTAGAAACAACTTTGCCCATCTTTAGGATGATCCCATGCTTCTCAGAAAAAAGTATTATACGAGGCGAACTTTGATTGTTAAACTGCCTTACTTCATTGGTAAATACATTAATGATTCTTCTCAATTTGTTAAGGTGTTAATTCGTCCAAATGCATCTTAAAATATGCAAACTTACTTTGAGTATCGGATTCGTAGTTCGATACAATGAGATCTTGCGCCTATATTTGGAATAAGAGAAGGTGTTCATAGCGGCTAACCTATGCTAGAAACACGTGTCCACCTTGCCTCAATTTTTAGAATAATTATTTTAATTTCCTTTTCATCACAATTTTCGAAATTAACACCTACTTACTTAAAAAATTTATAATTGAAAGCTAAGCTTAGGTACTTAAACAAAATAAAGTATGCACATATACATAAAAATTCAGCCTGATTCAGGTCTCAAAACTCGAAAACTACTCGACCGATTGACTTGAAATTTTGACACAACCTCGCATTTACTCCCAAGAGTATTTTTTACTAAAATACGGGAACTCAGGACCACGGAATTTTGACACTACGTTGCATTCGAATACGCGCGTGTTTTTGAATACGTAATGTGGGAATACGGAAACGCATATTCTTGAAATTTTGTTAGGCCATATCGTATTTTGTTAGGCCGTACTAAGGGAAACGGGAATAAGAGAACACGGGAACACATATTCTTGAAATTTTGTTAGGCCATTTCGCTGGTCGGGGCAAAGCCACGGCCGCGGAAATTAGGCTATATCGCTGGCCACGGCAATTAGACCATGTCGCTGGCCATTTCATTTCAAACTCAGGTCAGACTGCGTCGCCGGGTTTAGCTAGTACTAATATACTTATTTACCTAATAATTTTCATCCGAAAAATTGATCACATAAGAAGCAGCTGACGTAGGATTAGAGTCGTTTTGTGTTGCCTGCAGTGTTGTCAATTGTGTTAAATTGCCATGATATACATATTGATTTGGTCTCGAATTTTACTGGTGGTTATAAACAAATAATTGCATTTCCATTCTTAATAACATTTTATTTTGTGGTGTAAGTGTACGTATGTGTGGAAGAAGACGTTTAAAAACTTACATCTTCAAAAGGACCTCTATTCTACTACTTTTCCATCATTTTTAATTTGTTCCCTTCGAATCGGACAAGGGCGGCACCAACATCCGAGCCATTTTGCTTTTTCATTTTATCGTTCTTCCAAAGGATGTGAAGTAGATTTTTATTTTTGATTGCTCAGGTTGCTGACCAATGATTCATCAGCGTCAAAAGATTCCTCAAAACATTTTTCCATATCTTAGATTTCTGGAAACTAGGAATTTGTACCTTCATCCACTGTGTTGTGGCGTTCAACGTATGGCAAATTTCCACTAGTTGGTCGAGCAGTAAACTGATCTTTCAAAAAGTATTAAATGTCCTCCAGGTTCTGGAACTATGTACTATAATTATAAATTTTTTCCATCATTCTTCAAACTATTGCCGACGCAAATTATAAATTTATTATAATTGATGTAGGTGGATACAGCAAACAGAGTGACGGAGGTACATTCCGCTCTCCATTGCTGTTTTATTTAATGGAATCCAAAGGGCTAAACATTCCTCAAGATACTGTTTTGCCGTCTACCGCAATTGTAGTACCTTACGTTTTTCGTGGAAATGAAGCCTACCCATTATTATAAAATCTAATGAAACCATATAGTAGAGGAAATTTGGATGTTGAAAAAGCATATTTCAATATGGGCTTTCACGAGCAAGACGTGTCATTGAATGTGCATTTGGTAGTATTACTGCAAAGTTTCGCATTCTTTGGAAATATATAGAAACATCTCCAGATTTAGCAGATAATATTATTAAATGCATTTGTATTTTGAACTACGCAATGATTGACATGGAAAGAACTGGACCTGACACTGAAATTGATGACCAGTCGGTGCACCATTCTGATTCGTGTTGTTGGAACAGGAAGAAATAATAGGGCAAGTGATACTACCAATTTTCTTAGGGAAACATATAAAATGTATAATAGTCAGAATAAAATATAAATTAAATATTCTATCGACAGAGTATGTTAACTTAAGAGTCATTATTTTCATTTTCAGAAATTATATAAATAGAATACTTACTTTTTGATGATGTTTCATTTGCTACTGCATCCCACAGTTTGTCCAAATTAAACGATTGTGATGTTGAGCATCCTTTTGATCCCATAAAGGCCTGTTAGCATACACGCTACTCATTAGACCCCCATTATCCAAATTTATCAACAAAAATGTAGTGGTTTACTAGAACTAAAATATAAGCGATGATAGCTGCGAAATCAAAAATCTTTGAACGCGTAGCTTTGCTCAATTATAATTGCGCTACTATATCTCTATAGTAAGCACCACTATGCGACTTTAAACAGGAATTCTATTGTTTGTTTTCACCGCTTTCCGATCTCATCGATGCTTTGCTCGCCGCTCCACTATGTGTTTAGACTAAAGAGACAAAAAAGTGGGGACCTCTGCTCTAGAAGATTTGCTTAGCAAAATTGCTAGACATTGTTTTTGTCATAAATTGTTTTTCTTTTTGTAGAAATTGTCATGAATTGTTTTTTGTTTCAATTCTCTGTGTTCGTAAAGCCAAATAAACACGTCTCTCTCAAAAATCGCAAATGAAAATATTAAAAAGTCCAGGTAAAAATAAACACATAGCTAACTAGAACGAACTCATAAATTCTCTTGAAGAAAGTGCCGACGCTTGACATTAATGGTGTTTTAGAAACATCTGTTGTATTCGAATATGTGGGCGCTTTTTTTCCTCTTTCGCTTTTTACTTGCACGATATATGATGTATGTTTTGGAGGGACAGCTTCAACGAACTAAATTTATTTGGCTCTTTATATTATATTATAATCAAATTATTAAATTAATTTATATTGAATTAGTAAACGGGTCATTAGGTAACAATATTTTCAGAATCTCCTTCAATCTGCATACGCCTCTAATAAATTTGCATGGTTTATTTAAAATTATTTACTAAGAATATTCTTTAATAGGATAACTTCTGTATTAACATACCGCACGATGTTTGAGTTTTAACCTACCGCATTTGTAAAGTAAAAACCAAAATTAATAACAATCATGTTTATAAGACACTTTCTAATATGTATTAATGTAATAAAAGAGACTTAGAATATAATACTATACATGATAAATGTGGAAAGATTTATTAACACTATTTACAAAAATATTTAGATTTTAATGAGTAATAAAACAAATAAAATTTAGTACACCATAAATATAAAATAAAATATATAAAATATTATTTATTAAGAATGTGTTCAATTTAACACGTAGTAAATGTTCTATTAAAATATAAATTTATAACAGTTCACAACAATGTCTTAACTTCATATTATAATTTCATTTTAATGTCTTAAAGTCATAATAATAAAAAAAATTACTATGTAATAAAAAAAAGTTATAAAATTATTAGTGATTAAGAGCGTAAAAGTAGTAATATGCGAGTGGATCAGAAAGTAGAATGTAAGGAGGTATAGACGAGAGGTGAGTAAGGGGGAATGGATGGAATGACGGAGGAATACGAACAGATGGGAAGATATGGGAAAGTAGAAATACGTGCAATGAGGGGGTGAGTAAAGAAGAAAGGTGCTAAGGCTCAGGAATAGATGATGTGGAGAACATGAGAGGATAAATGAAGATGTGGCAGAGAATAGAGGAGAAAGGTCTTGGTCGAGTCTTCCCCTTATATATCTTGGATTACTTTTTGTGTGTTTTGTGGTTATTATTGTTTTTATTTTATGTACCAGAATTATTCAAATTTTAAGTTAAAAATGTATACTATAATTTTTTTGTTGTATTTATTGTAATGTTGTATAATTATGCTAATAAAGGTTATTCTATTCTATTCTATTGGTGATTATGTTGGAGGATTTAATCCAAAAACAACTTGCAATTCCTCTTAGCAATCAAACCAAAACCATAGTCTTTTCAAAATGTTAACATTAATGGAAGGAAAAAGCTATAATGGGATTTTGACTCACAATGATTGGTTTCAAAAATTTACGTAATTTACGTAAATTTTGAAAATGTTACTTTCTCTCTAGGTTTGTAGAGAAAGTTACTGAGGATTCTCTGAGGATCTCAAAAAAGAAAATTATAAAAGAAATAAATTTTTAATATCATTTGGAATGGAGTTTACATCTGGGCGTAAACTCCACAAGCATATGGAGTTTACATCTGCCAACAGCGCGCAGTACAGTGAATAAATATTCAGGATGTTAGTGAAGACAAAGTTAAGAAGTTCAGTAGAAAATAAAGTTAAAGCAAAAATAAAGGACAACATTTTAAATGGAACAAAAACTTTTAAGAGGAAAACGCTTAGGAGAAGAAAATAAAACAAAGGGATATAATCACCAATGTTATTATTGACATCGTTGCCGAATTACAAATAAAAAATATAAAACATAGATTTATCAAAGGATCCCGGAAAAAGAGAAACCAAAGCATGTAAATAAATTGGTATCATTTATAAAGACAGAAGAGAAACAAGGCTTGACTAAACAAAAGCAGGAGATAACGGAAGGAAGAAACAAAAAGAAGAAGAAAAAGTAGATAAGATTTATGAAGACCAAGATAAAACAAGAAAAATGGGTACTGAACATGATGAAAAAACAGCACAGATTAGTAAGAGAAAAGCTGTAGATAATACTGGATAATAATGGAAAATTAGAAGATATGCACGAAAGCGATGATGAAAGGAAGACAGAGGTAAGAGAAATCAAAGAACAGAAGCACAGATTGGAACAAAAATGAAAAAACAAGAGCATCAAAACAGATCGAATAATATGTTTACAAATGAATTAAAAAACAATTCGAAGCAAAAACAGATGAGGTAAAACTTCGGATTAGAGAGAAACTCAAGGTAGAAATAAATGTAGAAGAAGCAAAAAGAATAATGAGTAATGGATGGTTTTGAAAGAGGAAATTTGGGGTTTCTGTGGGAAAGAGATGAAAAATAATTGAAGCGTATGTGAAAAGTATAATGATGTATTGGGCAACTTTACTGGATGCTTGAATAGGATGCTGTGATTGGATATGAATGCAAGGAATGAGATAGTTATGCAAGAGATAGGAAAATATAAGTGTTGGATAAGCGGAGTAAGAAGAACGGTGAAGTTTAAGAAAAAAGTATGAAGGATGAAGGGAGAAGGTTGGTGTAGGAAGTGTGGGTTTAGATGTGGGTGTGAGGAAGGAGAAAATAAATACTGGAAGAATGCTGAAAAAAGCATTTGTAGAATATGTAAAAAAAGGAGGAAAAGTGGAATCATTGAATGAAATAATGCGAGGGGATTGAATGGAGTGAGGATGAGATGAGTAAGGGGGAACTGGATGGTTAGCCTGGGAAAGGAGGGGAGGGGTATTGATATTATGAATTATTATATATTTTTATGCACCCCCCTTAACCTATCGTACGATCGTAGGTAATCGCGACCGAAAGCTAACCGCGGGTGGGGCGGTGTAATCTGTGACCTGTCTGGACATGTCTGGAACAACGATAGAATGGGCGACGATAGACATGAATTAGTAAGTGGGATTTACGTCGTTACATGGATTTTTCTTTCGAAACTGCAAACACATCGTGCGCTCTCCATACGATCTCACTCTGCCTCCCCAGGGAGGCGTACACCACTGGTTGGGAAGTACTGTTCTAAGTTTCAGCCACATCAATGATTAGATTTCAAATTTGTAATATCCGATGGGTACATTCCTATTTTAGCTGTTATTTAATATTTTAACGATATCAGATTGTGTGTGTGTACGTTTCGAATTGATTTCATTTGCTATCGTAATATTTGCAATAAAACAAAAACAACAAATGTTTAACAATAACTTATGGTTAATGTAATGTACGCAATTATTTAAAAAGAGAGTGATTATCATGTGCGATCAATGGACCTATTTAAAATAACTCTAACCTCACCTCATATTGTATACGTTACTAGGCATAAGCATAGAAGAAATAATTGCAGCATTTAGTTGCGCTTGAGTGTTTTAAATAATTAAACCATTTGATTACTTTTAGAGAATAATAGATAATCATCGAAAAACATATTTTTTAGATTATGTTATTAGCAACAGGTATGCATATTTACTTTTTTCTATTTTCCAGCAAATAATAACAACAAATTTTATGAAAACACATATTTGGTTTTAGAAGGAGGAAGTTCCTTATTCAGAATCATAATTCATCCTAATCCGCATAAGAATATTAAATTTTGTTAGAACGTATTTTGTTCGCAAACGCGATTCGCATCCCTTCGCATTGAGTGTTTCACATAGGCAATATGCAGCTTTCAAAATAATTACATCTTAAAGTTTCACCATGCGCACTAAGGCACTTACAAGGTACTTACTTACGAGTCAAATTACATAGAACAAAGATAAATAAAAATGTTATACAATTTAATCACCCGCCTTTCCACATCTATCATCATTTCAGTGACCTCGTTCACAATTTTATTACCTCCCATCATCATCTCAAACCATCTATTCGGCGACCATCCAAATCTCTTATTCATTTCTTACTACATTTAATTCAATCATTCTCACCTATATCTCTCTCTACAGTCAACGTTCCTTCCATATATACTTCCTTAAAATACCTCCTTTAATCATCCTGTAATAACTTCCCCTCAGAAGTTACCATTCTTTTCACTCCGCTTATCCAGCATTTATTATTTTCCTAATTCTTGCAGTACTATCTCACTGGGAGTATTTCTATCTACACCCAGCAGCACCCAGTCAGTAGTATGCCGGAGTCAAAAAGAATACAAAAGAAGCCTAAACACAATAAACCGATTTTCCAAGATTTGGAAAACTGAACTAAACAAACACAAGACAGAAATAATGAAAATAGATAAAAGCCCTATCAGAACTGTATGAGACACATCCTGACCACAAAGAAAAGAACCACATATCTTGGATGTAGGTACATTTGATTATAATCTTAAGTAGACATTTCACGTCAAAAGATAGGAAGCCATAGCAATAAAACTAGCATAACAGATATACAGCATTCTCAAATACAACTCCAAACTCAGCAACAAAGCAAGAAAAACAATTCTGAATTGTGCCATCAGACCATAGCTCATGTGTGGGTGCAAAGTATTGATAGCAAGCTCAGAAAAAGGCAATGAAATGAGCATGATAGCGCAACATAAACTCCTGAGAAGACTTTAGGTGCTCCTTGGTATATTCAACACCGGGAACTTATGGAAGCACTGGAAGCACCAAGCACAACACAGATAGCAGTTACGTAGCCAACCATCCAAAGGAAGAAATCAAAGCGCTAACTAACAGCTTGTAAACCAGATATCACTACCAAAACTAAATAATCACAATGCGCGGAACTAAGGTTGTTCGTTTCTACCTATTTTGTTAGTCATATACGAGTGGTTTGGCATAAATCAAGTCTTTGATAGATCGCATAACGTGACAATGAACGTCATATTGGTTTTGACATCTGCTATCCAACTATCCAACACATAACTTCAACCAAAATTTGAGCCACAAAAAACAATTAGTTTGGTTTTTGCAGCCGGCGCAAGCAAGCAAGTTTTGTGTTTTGTGAAAAATAGAAAACTCGAATATCGTTCAGTGATTCAGTTCCTTCACAAGAAAAGGAAAAGCAATGCAGAAACCAAAACCAAACTGGGATACTGTTTATGGTGAGTGTACCGTCGCTAGCAACAGTTAAATTTGGGAAAGCTGAAATTGTTCGTGGTCGTACGAGTGTTTTTGATGATCACCACCCAGGGCCCCCAAATATCGTTTCTACACCAGAAATCGTCAACAAAATCCATGATATGATTATGACAAACCCTCTAATCAAAATCCGTGAGCTAGCGCAGAGACTGGAAGCATATCAACGGAGCATGTACACGCCATCATATACAAATACTTGCATAGGAAAATGATATCCGCGCGATGGGTGTCACGTTTACTCACTATCGGCCAAAAATGTACACGTGTGACAACACATTCTGAGAAGCTTTTGGCGGAGATAAACGTGATCCGAAGGATTCTTTTCGTCGATACGCCACTATTAATGAAACTTGGGCCCATTACTACACGCCGGAAATGAAGGAACAGTCAAAGCAGTGGAGAAAAGGCGACAAAGGCCCATCGAAGAAGGCAAAGACAACCCGAGATGGCGACTGTTTTTTTGGAATGCTAAAGGCATTATTCTTATTGATTACTTGGACAAGGGTAAAACCATAACTGGCGATTACTACGCAGCATTATTGGATCGTTTTAATGCAGAGTTGAAGAAAAAAGGGCTGGTTTTGGATAGCAAATAAGTTTTCTTTCATCATGACAGCCCACCTGCTCACAAAGCCGAAAAAATTCGGCTATCAACCATTCACCGTCTTTACCAGATGTAGCTCCATGCGACTTCTTCCTGTTCCCAAACCTTAAAAAATGGCTCGGAGGACGGCGTTTTGCAACAAACGATGAAGTGATGGCCGAAACTTCCCACAATTTTGAAGAGCTCGAACAAAATTACTATTCGGAAGGGATCAAGAAGTTGGAAAGTAGTCTTGAAAAGTGTATTGTTTTAAAAGAGGACTATGTTCAAAAATAAATGACAAAAAACAAATGGTGCGTTTTCTACTTAGGCTAGATGTACGTCAAACCACCCTCGTATTATGTACCGAGATATATTTGGATCAGTGATAATGCAAGTGTATTACGCTTCAGCAGTTTCAGAAATGCTCATTATCGTCTTTCAGTTTAAACTATAATCCAGCCTCTGGCATTGAGAAAAGTCATACTATTCGAAGCCATGCCAGTAAATAAAACAAAAACTTGCCATTTGCAGGCGCGACTTGCCTAAGAAATGTATTTGTACATAATTGACTCTAAGAAATAACACACGATACATACAAAACCGGTATTATAAATTCTGCTCATTACAGTGATGACACATTCATTATCAAAATAGAGTGCATAGGGCACGTGCAGAACAGAATGGGACATCGATTGCGTGAGTGCAAAAAGAAAATCAAAGGGCTCCGAGGAAAAGATAAATTGACTGGCAAAATAATTGAGAAATTGGCAGTAAATCATGGTTTAGCGATACGGCAAATTGTAACTTAGAAGACAAAATGAGAAACGCGATATGGGCCACAGATTGCCATTGCAGCTCAACAGATAAACCTCCGTAACACGACAAATGCCGGACCGGAGTAGAGTCGTGCTGCATCTGGCAGCTCGCTTCCGCGAGAAGTTATTTAATCTCTTATAAACATGATTTTAATTAATGATGGTTTGAATGGTATTAAACCAATATACCTTGACCTTAAGAAAAAGGAATTATTAGAAAGATGCGTTTATGGTATTAATCAAAATAACAATGAGAGCTATAATAAGCTCATATGGAAAATCAGTCCAAACATTGTACCAAGCGGACTAAAAATGGTAGAACACGCTGCACATATTTAACAACGGATCCAAAGCCGTATTACAAATGTTTGAGACTATAGGGGTCGCAGTGGCCCAAAAGTTTACCAATATGCGGCGACAGAAGATGCAGTCCGCATTGAAACGGTCGACCGGCGCGCACCACAGGGCACCTGGGAAGAAAGAATGCTTCGTCGCCTGCACCAACTGGATATTTTGGAGGCTACAACCGCTTCGGAAAATATACAATATTGGCCTGAAATAGATGACTCAATGTAACTTAGAAAATGAACATCTTATTTAAGTGCACACCTATCTTTAAATGCGTTGGTCTCGAAACTACTGTATCGATTTATTTCTAACGTTGTACATTTATTTTAGATGTAATAAGTAGTTTTGTCATACAGTGTGTTCAAAGCAGACAAAACGTAAATAGAATGTACCTTTTTATCTCAGTTTTTGCAAGACTTTGCAAATGCAAATGAGCAATTAACCAACCGTCTCAGTGACTGAAAACATAAATTTACTTTACCATATCGAAATACTAAAATATCAGTGAGTATCTATATTTATTTTTATAAAAATATTGTATAGATGTTAGTTAGGACATCTTTTTATAATTTAATATAGAATATATTTTGGGTACTAGCACCACTTAAACTTAATATAAACACATACCTGAATAAATAAGTTGTTCTCTTCCGATAAGGAAGCATCATCATCAGGTTCCTTATTTTCTTTGCTTGTTCCATTTATTGTTAGTAACGGTTACTTCAATCTTTAATGCTAACTGGCATTTTCCATAACTATTACGGAATTGGTCGGAAATAAATCTATCATGTGACTAAAATATTCTTCAAAAATATCAGAAGGCTTTTCGTCATGGTAATCTTTCGAAGAGTTTGAAACAATCCTGATCAACAAATCCTTTATCTCCTCCAATATGAATGATAAACAAACGACGACCTTTACCATTTGGAAATTTTAAACCAGTTGACAAACTTTCTGTAAACACCTGACGAGCATTTGCAACACGTTTATCTTGCCAAACTTTTATTACAAAATGTCCTTAATTGATCCACGTCTCACCCAAATAAAAAATATTTTTGTCTTCTCCTCTCAGCTTTCGAATTTCCCTTAAATATTGCCTCCAACAAAAAAATTCTTCTTTCTTTCTGAGCGTAGATTTTCTATCCTGATGTGTTGAGTACTGGGCAAGCTGGTGGGATACAGGTTGAAAGGTATAAGGTATGGTCGCTGACTTATGCCGACGACATCGTATGTATGACGGGAACTAGAGAGGAAATGACTGAGATGATTGGGAGGGTGAATTGGTATATGGAGAAAAGGGGGTTAATAATGAATGCTGATAAAACTAAGATAATAGTATGTAAAGGAGGTGGTATAGAATGCAGGAGCGATGTGTTTAATATAGGAGAAAGTAATATAGATGTGAAAAAGTATAAATACCTGGGATTTATAGTGACACAAAGGATTCATGTATGGAACACATTAGAATGATAGTGAACAGAGCAAGAGGGGTGATAGAAAAAATGAGGAAGGTGTGGGAATGGAGGTTTGGTGAGTCAGTAAAGATGAGGTTAATGATTATGGATGTATGTGTGAGGAGTATATTGATGGATGGGCAGAGGTATGGTAGGTGTAAGAAGTATGATTGAGTGAGTGCAAGCAAGTTGTATCAAGAGGATTCTTGGGATGGGCAGGTATACTCCAAATGAAATTGTTCTATAAGGGACCGGGAGAAATAAATGCTGGTCAATAGGTATTAAAAAGATGGTGAAGTTTCAGAGAAAAGTATGGCTGGATGATAAAGAGAGATTGGTTAAGGAAATTTATATGGGAGTGATAGGGATAGTGGAGAAGTAAGAACATGTGGTTAGAAAATAGAAAGAAAATGTATGAACGAATTGAGTGGTCCATGAGTATATGCGGTGAAAGAATCATAGATGGAGAAGGATTTGAGAATGAGATTGTTGAAGGATGTTGAGAAGCAAGAGAGGAATGAAAGAATAAGAAGATGTAGGTATAATTATAAGTATGCATGGATAAGGGTTGAAGAGGAGTTGGCTGAGTATTTAGGGTCTAGTGTAAGTATGAAAGAGAAAATAATGATTGCGAGGTTTCGGTGTGGGAGTGAAAAAAAGAGGGAATAGATACTGGATGAATGAATACTGGATACTGGATGACAAGAGAGTTGACCGGGAAAGGGATGGGGTAAGATGGGAGGCAGTGTGAAAGAGTATAAGATAATTAAGGGGTAGTATATAGCCTTACCTGGACTTTTCCTTGGAGAGTAGTTCGATGTTTTGTTATATTACTTGAAATTTTATTTTGATTTTTGCCTTTATATTAAGTTTATTTGTAAGAAATGTCAATAAAGCTTATTATTATTATTGTGTAAAATTTTTCACAATTTTTCTCTTTTAATGTTTTGCAAAGTTTCATCTCCATTAATGTCTACTAAAAGTTGTTTAAAGTTATTTCCATTCTTTCGTTGGAAATAACTTTATAAAAGTTTATAAACAGTAGCATCTCCAACTCCGGTCATAGTTGAACACTTAGAAACTATACTCCGAACATTACTAGTTATACGTTCATGTACAACAGCGTCATGTACATTTATCACTATAGCTTTCAAATGTACTGTTAAATGACACTTTAATTTCACAAAAGTAAATTTTGACGGCAGTGTCATTTTTATTGCACAAGTACACTTAATCAATATCACCTATTAGTACAAAAACTAACAATTCTGCTTGTTACGCTCAGAGGATTATACCAACACAAATGTAAATATTTACTAAAATAATTCACAATGTTAATTTTAATAGTTTCTAAGAAAATTAAGTGCTTCATAATGATCACCCTTGTGCTTTGCATTGTAAATATTTTCTACCTGAAGAGATTATGTAGGAGTATTAATATTTAGAAAAAGCGGGTGTTCTCTCATTAGATACTTTAATATATTAAACTAGATGATAACACGTTGTAAAACGACTATCCATTACCAGGTCATATTTTATTTAAATGTAATTACAAAATTTGACATTTAATTTCACAT
>WYDF02162578.1:0-22347 GCA_009867245.2 Adranes taylori
TTCCGTCTCTCCTCGCATCACCTTCCCTTCGTATTTTGCCATCTTCTTTACCCCTTTTACCCAGCACTTGTACCCATCGAGCTCTTGTAAGACAATCTCCGCCTGTGTTGACCTATCCACTCCCAAATCCTCTTTAAGTATTTCCCTATCCTTCTTTCGATCTCTTCTCTCTTCCGTAACGTGCGGATGCCAAGGGACAATTGCACATTTGAAAAGCTTTAGAAGACAAGACATTTAACTTTATTTATGAAATTAAAGTTTTGTTGTATTTGTTTAAAAATTGTAATATAATAAATATAATAAAGAGTAATTTAATCATAATGGCACTATATGCTCCCACTCATGATGCTAATGACAAAAAAATCGAGGGATATTATCGAACTGTCGAAGTGACAATAAATGAAATACCAAGTAAAGAAATATTGTTGTTAATGGGTGATTTAAATGCGAAAATCGATTTCACTGCCATAATCATATTCACCAAGTAGTGGGAAAATTTCGGACAAGAGAACGGAACGACAGAGGAAAACGCCTCATCGAATTCTGCATCGAAAATACGCTCGCACTTACCAACTCGATGTATGAGAATCACTAACGTGAGCCTGATGGAGACACGAGAAATCAAATGAATAACGTCTTGATTAAGCAGAGATGGAAATTCTTTGTAAAAACGGGTATAAGTTTTCTGTCTGCAGATTGTGGAAGCGATCATCAACTGCTGATGTCTGAGGTTACACGAAAACTTAAAATTTGTAGGCGAAGGCAAATAGAAGTCTGCCCAGGCTCCGCGATGACCAGATTACAGTTTTTATCAGTAAGGCCATGCACAAAATCGAACCTCAGCCCGAAGAACTTCAAACAAAAAATACTGAAGCTATATGGCAGATTGTGAAAAAGTCTCTAGTCACAACTTTAGAATAAACACCTCTAGAAGACCAAAATGCTGTTAGACAGCACTGGTTATCAACGAAAATAATAGATCTTCTTCAGGAATGAAGGATCATCAAATCTCGGTGCCTTGACAAGAGTATAGATCTGGAACAGTACCGATCGCTAAATCGGAAGATACAAGCTACTACGCGCACAGACAAAAATAAATATCTGATGAATGTTTGTGTAGAATTCAGAATTTCTCTGAAACCAATAACTTCAAAGACCTGTTCAATCTATCACTTAGGAGTATCACTTAGGAGTTCAAACACCGTCAATGGGCAATTAAAGATCAAGATGATTATTTCAATACAGAACTAGATCAAATTGCATCGGTATAGAAAGATTACTGTGGCAATCTGTATGCTGACCTATTTGTGGATACCTGGGGAATTATGAGGCGGAACCGGATATACAGTTAGATGAGGTGAAAGTCGCAATTGACAAATTAAGAGAAGGTAAAGCAGTAGGACTCGACAGAATATCAGCAGAGGTCTTGGAGCTTATTGGCGAAATGGGGCAAAAAATCTTACACAATGTGTCAAAAGTTTTGGAAAACAGATTTATGACCAGAATATTGGTCAACTTCAGTATTGCTGGTCAGAAACAGTCTGCAATCGTCTGATTGGCCTGATATCACGTTCCAGCAAGATTATGTTATACATTTTTCAAGCGAGACTACAAGCTTTCCTGCTACATCAAATAGCTCCAGAACAAGCCTCATTTGTGAAAGGACGGAGTATTCGAGAACAAATTTTAAATGTGAGACAGCTTATTGAAAAGGCCCGAGAATAATTGGTACCAATATATCTGTGCTTTGTATATTACGAGAATGTGTTTGATACCGTTCGTTGGCCCAGGCTATGGACGACTTTAGCAGAATTTGGAGTACCATGTCATCTTATCACTCTCGTTAAAAGCCTGTATGAGAATTCGCTGGCCGTCGTTAAAATCGATATCACACTATCCGAAAAATGTTTTATTAGGAAAGGCGTTCGTGAAGTACAATCACCTCTACTCTACCACATATATTGCGAAGTAGTGATGCCGCGCACTTTATAGAACTGGAACGGACGTGCGAAGATTGGTGGAAAGTGCTTTTCAAACCTTCTATTTGAACTATAGAAGAGCTTTTAGAATTTATTCAAAGACTGGAAGACGTAAGGCGAGACTATGGGCTCAAAATAAATGACAACAAGACAAAAGTCGTGATAGTAGACCGAGGTAACAAAAATCGAAGACAACCTACAAAAATAGGGAACCTTAAAATCGTCGGAAATCTGTGTATTTGGTCTCCATGTTCCATAAGTCCAGCTCTTGCAAATTGGAAATAAGATGGCGAATTGAAATTTCTCGCTCGGCCATGATGAACATGCGTCACACAGATTTTGGAAGCTCGAACATCACTAGAAAAACGAAAGCAAGCCTTGTAAACGCCCTAGTATTTGCCGTTTCGTCATTCGCGTCAAAGGCTTGGGTAATCCGTTCCAACGACAGGAGAAGAATAGATGTGTTTGAAATTTGGATCCGGCGCAGGATGCTCGGAGGTCCCTGGATCACGTGAAGAACAAATTTCTCCATCTTAAATGAGGTCAAACACGTACAAATATTGTTATGGATCACATATGTATGAATGTTAAAGTTTTTCGGACACATCTCTCGGCAAGACATCATAGAAATCAATGTTCTTTACGGAAAACCGGAGCCACATAGATGCGTTTGATATGTGGATCCGGCGCAGGATGCTGCGAGGTCCGTGGACGACTTGAAGAACAAATTTCTCCATCTTAAATGAGGTCAAACACGTACAAAGATTGTTATGGATCACATATGGATGAATTTTGAAGTTTTTCGGACACATCTTTCGGCATGACATCATGGAAATCCTTGTTATTTACGGAAAACCGGAAAAAGAAACGCGGCCGATCCCCAACTAGGTTAACCGGTATTAGTTCTAAACTAACAGAAACAAGTTTCACTAAAGCAGCGCGCCACGAGAATGATCGACAGACCTGGAAATCAACTATTAAACGAATAATGCAGAGATTAGAAGATTTCACTATTCAACGTGATCATCCATTATAGTCACCACACGTCGATCACGACGTTGCACGAAGAAGAAGAATATAGTCATCTGTGTATAATAAACATTAATATAAACAAAAAATAAATAAAGTGTCCAATTGGTTATGATTTCAGCATTACTAAAATATATTACTTGAATCCATAATTTATGTAGAGTAGAAGAGAAACTAGATAGAGGATAATAAGTAGTAGTCTTTTAATATTGGAAAAGCAACAGGTGTGCAGCACAATTTGCTTTTGTTTTTTTTTTGCCCTTTTATTTTTGTTTGTACTCGGATAAAATTGTAGAGGAATGTTCATATAAATGAATGTATGTTTTATTTTTGTGCACATTCATTTCCATATTAAATTAAAATTCTTTCGTCTTATCCACTATTTTTTTTATTAACGTTTTCTGCTAAAAAGCCATCATTAGAAGAAACATACTACAATAATAGTATTTTAAATACAAAGAATCAAAAAAAAATTTATTTTAAATAGATATAAAGATGAAATGTAAAGATGTCTAAAAAAATTCAAATATTTGAAGCATCAAATCAAAACATGCCCACAGATAGTATATAATAATAATATCATTTCATATAATTCTATTTTATATTTGTGAATTGGAGTTTTTTTGTATATTATAGTTTGAATTGTTATTTATAAAAAGCATATTATTAATATTTTTAATTATATACATAAAAAATCTACATTTTAAATTTTGTAGGTTTTAGTGTTGGAGTCCACATTTCTATGAATGAAAACAAAGTGTTCCAAAAACTCCATGTCTTTGGAACAAAGTGTTCCAAAGACATGGAGTTGTTAATACATTTAACAACCAAAGCCTCCAGCCAGTGGAAGATGACAATATACACAGCTACGAGGATTGAACGTTTATACTTGACATGTTTTGAGGAAACAATTAGCCCTTCTTCAGAAGAACTGAATAGATATGGAGCTAAGTTAATAACAATAAATTGATTGAAACACATAAATAATACCTACAGCATGTCTTTATGCCACTGTGACAAAATTAATGTGTTAACAGTTTTGTTTTTGCAAAATTATAATATAATATAAAATGTAATAAATTAATATATACATTTTTAATATTTTAGTATTTTAGTTTCTAACACATGTTAGTAGCTTTTGCAACTAAAATATTAAAAATGTATACATTAATTTATTACATTTTATAATAATTTTTCAACACATTAATTTTGTCACATTGGCATGAACATGCTGAAGATATTATTTAGTTGCTTCAATCAATTTATTGTTATTTACTTAGGTATTTATTCAGTTCTCCTGAAGAAGGGGTAATTGTTTCCCCGAAACATGTCAATCATAAACGTTCAATCCTCGTAGCTGTGTATATTGTCATCGTCTGGAGGCTTTGGTTGTTAAACGTAATGTATTAAATACATGGAGTTTTTGGAACAATTAGTCTTAATTCATTTATATTTTAAATTTAAATTTTGTTATTTCTAAAAAATCGGAATGCTATCAAAAAATAAAGAGTGTGATGAAGATATGTGATCATTTAGATTAAGATTGCTCATTTTTCTAATTGAATTTCTGAATTGCTGAATACGTAGGACATACTGGGAGACAATTTAAAATACGCATAAAAGAACACATTAGGTGCTTAAAATCAGATAATAATTTTTCTACGTTTGCTAATCATTTATTAGAAAACAACCATGATTAAATTCCAGATAATTCATTTTTATAATAAAGGTAAGAACTCAATATTGCAGTAGGCCTAGAAATCAGAAATTCAATTAGAAAAATTGGCAATCTTAATTTAAATTATTACATATCTTCATCAGACACTTTACTTTTAATAACAATCCGAGTTTTTATAAATAAAAAAATTTAAATTTAAAATTGAGATATTCTTTATGTATATAATTAAAAACATTAATAATAAATTTTTATTTATAACAATTCAAACTATAATATACAAAAATCTCCAATTCACAAATATAAAATAGATTAAATGAAATTATTATTATATACTATCTGTGGGCATGTTTGGTGCTTCAAATATTTTGATTTTTTCAGTTATCTATACATTTCGTCTTTATATCTATTTAACATTAAAAAAAAATCATTTTTTGTATTTAAAATACTATTATTTTTGTAGTTTCTTCTGATGATGGCTTTTTAGCCGAAAACGTTAAAGACTAGTTCATAAAAAAATGGATTAGACGAATGAATTTTTATTCGTATAAATTTATGGCCTAATAAAATTGTCTAAGCCATACTTAATTTTTTGCTACAGGTTATAGGATTACTGATTGCGGAATTTAGAAATTTATTTAGTGCTGATGTGATTTATACTTTTGGGTAAATTTTTTGAAAGCATAATTTAAATTGATCAATGAAGATTAAGAACCTGTTAAAGATTATAATATTTTTGGAATTGTTTACAATTTTTGGGTCATAGCATGATTGCGGCAAATAATGTGTTTTTTTTTTTTGGTAGAAATTCAATGGATGATATATGTGAACATGATTTAATGAATTCATATTATTGAGCTGTAAGGTTATTCTCTTTAGAGAAAAATTTATTATTTGATATTTGCATCTGATCATAAATCCATTAATTAATTTTTTCATATAAACGGTCGACGTAATTTTCCAATTAATTAAGGAGATAAATAAAAAAAAGTATCTAAATTCAGAGATTTTCTTATTCTTTCAGTCGTAGGCATTAAATTCCGTGGATATTAATTGTCAATTATTTCGGAAAATTTTTAATTTATACGATACTGTTGAAATATTTTTTTATTATGCATATTGTATATTCTAATTCTATATTGCAATTCATATAAGATCAAGTAAAACTCAATTAATTGGGATTAAATAATTAAGTTTTGAATATACTTTTTTCTTTCAACTGTCCATCTCCGAAGCGAGGTATGTCAATACAAGTGATCTGTCATTCCTTAATTTTATAATGATTTTTCGAAAAGATTTTTACTTCGAACGCATTGGTATACCTTAGCTGAAGCAGCAAGAGACTATATAATTATACACGTGTGCAATGTATACAGGAGTAGCAGGCCCGATATACACCATTCCACACGGTACATATAGTCAACACATGCATCGGCTGAGAGGAAAACGCAACCAAAAATTTGGGACCACTGAATAATGAAGTTGCATGGTTCATTGTTGATTATAGTTCCAGTAGAAAATATGAATGAACAAGAAACGACTTCTTCATGATAAGCGGATGGGATTTACCACCCACACCGACCACTGACATACTGCACAGATTTCCCGACCTGCATACCGCATCGGATGCAAAGCGTTTATAATTCTGATTTTAATAAATACCGTACCGCTTTCTAATAGCGCGAGATACATAAGTAATCAAACGATTGCAAGGATAGTAATTATTGTTCTGCATTGCTAAGTTCAACGTTGATGAATATAAAGCTTTTTAATTTATACAAAGGCAACTTACGCAAATCGTCCTATAAACAACCAAATAATGTGCCCCTCTCATGTAGGTTGTTTTCTATGTTTTAGTTTCTTTCATAAATTTTAAAATTAAAATGAATAGTGAACATTTGGAAATGACGCACTATTTAATTAAATATACGTTTTATTGTACATTGAATATAAAAAGAAAACTATATTTATTGGGAGAAGTAATTTTTTTTGCTTGTCACTTTAAGGCATAAATTTATTGAATTTTAGGCGCAAGCGAGAAAAGTACTTTATCGCGGAATCCCTATGGAACGAAACGAAGTGCGGAAACAGAATTTCCATCACTAATCAATACTAATTTAACAAATAATACATGAAATGGATGAAATTATAAAATATTATTGTGCACCGAAATTTATTTGACCGTACGCATTATACTTGTCGCGATTCTGAGTTATCTACGTGACAATTTCTTCCGTGAATTATGCGCATAAATCAAAATTGTTCAGTGGCTCTAAGATAATTCCTATTACTGTTCATTTCGCGAAAATTGTTCGCGAAATTTGACAGTAATGCTTCTTTAATTATTATCATCATTAACACAGTCTGAAGTTTTGCCTATGTAGAAGAAACATTGTTAGGGAAACGCATAATGCGATTATTAATAGAATATTCATATATAATATTTATATAGGGAAATCCTCTTACAGCGAAACAAAAAAAAAATGGCGAGAATAGTTGTTTTATATCTGAACATTGTTACAATCAAGTAAATTGAAGCATTTTTTGTAACACAAGAACTTAAAATAAAGAAATTTAAATATATTTTTGGTTAATGAAAATAACCTAATATTTACAAATCGAATATAGAGTGGTGCAGCTTTTATATCTAATTTAATTTTGGTAGGTATGTAATATCAATTATCCCAACTGTCTTAAAAAACGGCTTGTACAAGATGTATGGCGCCATTTCACCTATTATTTATAATGGATTATCAGCATCTTATAGTAGCATCGGACGCAACGTTTAGAAAGCTACGAATTTCCACGCTACGATACAAGCCGGATAATGAAAGATTTGAAAATTTGTATTATGAATATAACCTTTTCGAATTCAACTGACATTACATATAGGTAGATGAAATAGGTAAGTGACGATTTGTATCAGTTGATGATATGTAGGAATTCGTTCGTGGTCGTACAAGTCTTTTTGATGATGACGACGGAGGACCCTTAAACATCGTCACTACACCAGAAATCGTCAACAAAATCCATGATATGATTATGGCAAAATGGCGAATCAATATCCTTGAGGGTGGTGCGTCCGCGCGATGGGTGGTGCGTTTACACACTATCGATCCAAAACGCATAGGTGTGACGGATTCGAAGAAGTTTTCGGCGAAGATAGAACGTGTTCCGAAGGATTCCGAAGGATTAATTGCTGATAAAACCTGGGTCCATTACTACTTGCCAGAGGCGAAGGAACTGTCAAGGCAGTGGAGAAAAAGCGGTGAATGCCCACCGAAGAAGACAAAGACAAAATTGGATGTTAGGTGACGGCGGTTGTTTTTTGGAATTATACTTATTCTTTTCAAAAGGCATTATTCTTTTTGACTATTGGCGTAAAACTATAACTAGCGATTATCACGTACCATTATTGGCAGCGAATACTTCGTTTCAACGCCGAATTCAAGAAAAAACGCCGTGGTTTGGCTCGCAAAACAGTTTTCTTCCATCATGACAACACACCCGCTCACAGAGCGGCCGCCGTGCAGGCAAAATTGAACCAATTAGAATACAAATTGGTAGACCACCCACCGTATTTACCAGATCTAACCCCATGCGACTTCCTAAAAAAATGGCTCCCAGTATTTTGAAAAGCTCGAGCAAAATTAGTTTTCGGTATGGATGAAGAAATTGGAAAGTCTCTTGAAAAGTGCATTGCCTTAAAATGGGACTATGTTGAAAAATAAATAATAAGAAGAAACAAAAATCGTGCATTTTCTTACTAGAGTTCCTTCAATTCACCCCCATATTATTTATATAATTTTGAAGATGGCTATGAAAACTTATGGTTGCTTACTTGCTTGTCATTTTAAATTCCTTGTACAAGATCTAAATTTTAACATTAAAATTTCCATCCAATTCCTTTTCTTCGTCTTCATCACTAGTTGGGGTTGCATTGTTCACAGCAGAAATTATTCTAGACAGAAATATGTGGAAGTTTCTGGAAATTCCACTGTTAATATTTTTAGAATACCTTAGTTTGATCAACTTCATATAATAAAAGCATTTGCCTTTCTGATGCTTAGCTACGCCATCTAGCAACCGTTCTACAATTTTCAAAATGATTTCCAGGTTTTTTTCTTGACCTCTTTAGTATTTATCTTTGCCATGTTTATCGTAGTTGGTGGCATGGAACTCGATGTGGAATTCGTTCGTGGATTTTAATTCTCTTTCCATTTTTCTTTCCATTAATTCGAGGAACTTTCCATTTTTCTTCTTAATTCAGCTTCTTCGCCGGAGATTGCTGATAATTGTGGCAATTTTTACCTTCGAGATAGCCGAACGAAATAGGTCCGCAGACGACATCCCGAACCATTTCATTAGATTACGCAGCCAGGATATACCCCGTCTTCCGATCCTACGTTTGCCTTGGATTATAAGTTGTAATAAACCGTATTTTTATTTCTAGAGATATGGCCTAGATACTGCAACTTTCTATTCCTTATAGTTAAGAGAACTTAGGTTTCTTTATTCATTCTCCTTAGCACTTCCACATTTGTGACTTTGTCGGTCCATGGTATGCGCAGCATGCGGTGATAGACCCACATTTCGAAGGCCTCAATTTCGAAGGCCTCAATAAACTTATCATCCGGTAGTCGTTGCAATCCGTTGCATGCGGTTTCTTTGGTATTGTGATGAACATAGATGTTAGCCATTCTGTTGGTATGATCCCAGTTTTGTATATTGTGTTCATGAGTATGTTCATGTTATCGCCATTAACCAGCTTAATCATTTCGTGTAAATTCCGTCTGGACATGTCGCCCTGCCTGTTTTTGCGATTTTTATGGCGTATTTCACTTCGGTATTCTGTATTTCCGGGCCATTCCCTTCGAGGTGGTTTAGATTGTATTCCTCTGGTCTGGTGTCGTTAAACAGTTCCATGACGTAGTCTTTACAGTGTTTCAATTTATCCTTGAAATCTAGGATTATATTGCTTTTTGCATGTTTCAGTATGGTCGTTCCTCGTTTGCTGTTAGTTCATACCATTTCTCGCATCTTTTTGTGGACATTGAAGCTGTCGTGCCTTTTCTGTAGACATTCGATTTCGCTACATTGTACCATCAGCTCCTGTTCTTTAGCTTGTCGTATTTTCTTTTTTATAGCTATCTCTGTTATATATGGTATCTCTGTGATCTCTGTTATCATACTTTTTGTTCGCTCAGTGGTTTTTGATACCAACCACTTCGCTTTGGGTTCTATGGAAGACATCTTTGACATTGTTCCATATGTCATTCACCTCTTCTTTTGCGGTGTTAGTTCTTACACTGGTGTTGAGTCTGCTAAGATCTTCGTTTATGCTATTTGTTGCTTTCTGTTATATTTCTGAGTCTCGTAGCATATCGATGCCTATGGTTTTGCTTCTCGGTTTTATTGGTTTTCTGGCTTTATGTCTTTCGCCTACCTTCATCAGTACTGGGTTATGGTCGGAAGCTACGTCTGCTTCCGGATAAGTTTTGACACATTTTACATCGTTCTAAAATTGTTTGCGTATTAGTATGAAGTCTATCTGGTTGCGGGTTACGTTCTCTTCGTTATCTCCGTGAGATGTCCATGTGTACAATGGTCGGTAGTGAAGTTTCAAACGTGTGTTTGTCTTTCTCAACGCAAAATTGGAGTAGCCTGTCTCCAGGCTCATTCATTGTATCTAGTCCGTATTTTCCTACCTATTCTCTCGATTCGCCTTGACCTATTTTGGCGTCGCTCATGACTATTCTAAAGTCCCTAAGTGTGAGAAGTGATAGGATTTCGTCGACTTGACTATAAAAGATTTCGATTGCCGTGTCATCTTTGTCTGCAGTGGGTGCATAGATTTGTATGATATTCATTTTACCCATGACGTTTTGTAGCTGGAGTAGTATTAGTCTTTCGGAAAAGTGCCGTACATTTACTACATGTTTGTTTAGTTTTTTGCTCAGTATTATCCCTACTCCATGTCAGTGTTCGTTATCGTTCCCGTAACCTGATTGTGGCAACCTTACTTCACTCACGGCCAATATATCTAGTTGCGTTCTTTGGATCTCGGATGTAACGTTTTCCAGTTTTCCTGAAACATTCTGCGCGCGTTCCACGTAGCGATTTTCAAAGTTTTTCTATGTATTTTTAGTGTTTTTAATTGTTGCGACGAGGGGATTCTTCGCACCATCTCCCCATTTAAAACGTGCCCCGGACTGATGGCCGTTTTCTTGTTTGTACTTGCCATAATGATTGTTTTAGGAATTTGTAGTGAGGTAGTTTTCCGTTGCTTTCCTCAGCGCAGTAGTAAAGCTATTAAAGCCTTTCTGGCCATGCCTTTAGCTGTCTGATGTAGAACCAGGCCGTGGTGATTCACATACGCCTTCACCCAATGATGGTTTGGCTGCTGCCCCAAGTCATTTTATTTCACCACATCTGGTTACCCTTACTTAGTTTAACCTGCAGGCCAATACAGTTATCCGAGGTGTGGCGCATGGAGCCATAAGTAAGAGTTCCATATGTAACTTTCCATTAGATTTGGCTTAATAAAGTATCACAGTTAATAGATCCATCGATTAACCTCCGTATGAAACAAGTAACTGCTATATTCCTCCTGTGATCTAAAGAAGCTATTTTATGGACTCTTTTTACAGGCTCATAGTAATGATTACTACAGTTATTATTTAATTTAATTGCACAGTGTCGTAACAATATGTTTTGTACTTTTTGAATTCAGATCTTATATATGTTATATAATGATGACCAAACTGGACTCGCGTAATCCAAACTGGACCTCACAAGTGTATAGTAGATTAATTTCATTGATATTAAATTAAGGTTACTGCAACTACTTAATGCAAATCCAATCATTTTTCTGGCTTGAAGTGCTATGTACTTAACATGTTCATCAAATAGCAACTCCTTGTCGCACAAGACCTCTAAACCCTTAACGGTATCAGTTTGTTTGATGCTACTTCCCCTAAGCTTATAGTAAAAACTAGTAGTAGGTTTTTTAGAGAAGGTAATTGCATTACATTTCTCACTGTTTAAGTCTAATTCGTTGTTCTGAGACCATGATCAGATATTATCCAGGTCTGTTCGCAAGTTAAATTTGTCATGTAATGTATTTATATTTAGAAATATCTTCTAAATCATCAGCGAAGCACAAGAACTTTGAGTACTCAAAACACACTGTTATGTCGATTGATTAGCAACGTAGAACAATGGCTACCTTGAGGAACACCAGAGTATAACAGGACTGGACATATAATTCCCAATTCTCACCGATTGAGTCCTGCCAGTCAGAAAGCTGCCTCACCAATTCGCTAGTTTTTGAGTGAATCCAAGGTTTTTCACCTTGATACAGCTTGATACTGTTTGCTTTTTAGTAACATATGCAAATATATGAAACAAAACTCAATTTAACAATCACATTTGTAATAAATCCTTTTAATAATAAAACGTTAACTTTCTACTGAAAAAGTTATTTCTGTATAACACAAGAGCAGCTAAACTTTATAAATAATGGATAAAAACAGAAAACCTGATGTACTTTTATTGGTGAAAGTTTTTGTCTCTTCTTGATTACATGCATGGAACGTAAATGTAATGAAAGAAGAGACAAAGACCTTATCTGTTATACGAAACAACAAGCCGCGTGTAAAATGTTTAGCAAAATTGATGTTATCTCTAAATTTAATGTAGGTAACCGTATGTGGCGTTTGTATATACGAAGATAGATGTTTACGTAAGCGAGTGTTGTTTTCAAATGTACATGCTAAAATAGTGTACGTGTAGTCATTTGGACATGTGCACTAATTGAAATTTGCAAAGTAAATTTTCTGATTACTGAAACATGGCTATAATATTTATTAGATAATATTTTATGACTTGATTATTATTATCACCAAGGATTGTCTGTGGATTGCTGGTCCATAGTACTGCAGTGAAACGCTTTCCAATATATTTGTGTCTTGGACCCGTTTCAATATTTCCTGGTGAAAGCCTTTCAGTACCAATTCAGATTCAACTTTCGTTGCTCCCAATAGGTATCTGCTTGTGGATGCCAACGCTTCACTCTTCTGAGCTATCTCGTTTTCCTTCATACACAATTTACAGAGGCGCATGTCATGTTAAGATGCTAGTCCCAGATTTCAGCAGACCTAAGGTTTTTTCTTACATAGTTTCTGCATTAAGCGTTTACTGTGTTGTTTTCCTCTTGCTTTTAACCAGCTGTCTATGTGGTTTTGAATTCTCCATTTCCTGTTGCATCTCTGATGGAACTAGCAGGTACTCTCAAAGCCGGCTCCGGATCAGTGATGGATGACTGGATTAGGATGTCAAACCAGATGACTTTATTTACTCCTTATATTAATTTATCAAGTTTTACGTTACTAGGGCCTTTGATCAACCAAACAAATTGGTGAAAGAATGTAAAGGTCGATTTGTGGCTATAAATATACAATTAGTTTCAGTTAGTGTCGAACAAACACTACTCGTTACGAAAGTTACCATGCCACTATTAAAATCAACAAATTCTGACGGATTTCATTGATATTCGGCGACGTCGATTTCCCCAATTACTTCCGACCACACCAGTAGTATTTAAAATATATGCATGTGCCTATGAATATACAATTGAATTACACTGAAAGACAGTTGCCGAGCAAGTAAATCTATCCTTTTGAATTTCTAATTTATATGTGTTGGAACCAAAGAATAGTAAGAAGCGAATCGTGTCAGACATCTTATATAAAATAGTTTCACTTTGCTATTTAACTTGGTTGTAACTCGTTTAAATGCCTGGTATCGACAGACTTGCCAACATATTTAGAAATAGAAGTATTATCTGATTTTTTTGTATATACAATTCTTAAATGTATTTCGCAAAAGTTAACTATTATTTAAGATTATATAATAAAACATGAAATTTGTAAAATAAATAAAATGATGCTGTCACTACTATAATACACGGCAAAATTAATAATACGTTTTGGTTGTATGTAAAAATTTCGTAATGTACGTACGTTGTTTTGTTTCTAACACGTTGTGTTGTATAGTATTTTCGCTAGTAACTAATTTTCTTTTCTTGGTTTCATTCTGATAAGAAATTGGTATTGCCGCTTGTTGTTGTGTAGTGTATAATTTATTGAACTTCCTCGTATATATTAAATAAACTATTTGACTAAGTAATCATTTTTAAAAGTAAATTCGTTGATATAGAAATGTTTAATAATATTATTATGTTAAATTTTACTATGTTAAATAGCTGGTATGTAATATATAAACATATTTTATTTAAAAACATTTTAAAAGTACAATTTAATGCTGATGTAGAATTTTTTTTTTAAATTGACTGAGTATTTTTCCTTAGAGAAATACTTAAATCAATTTAAAAAAATTGATTTAAGTATTTCTCTTAAATTAGAGTCTTTTTAAAATCATTGAGATAATAAAACACATAAGATTACATACATTTCTCGTAGATAAAACTCTTTCTGACCTAAGTTCTTCAAACATAAATCCTTTTTCAGACTTAAGTCTTTCCTATATTCGTATAACTTTGAACTTGTGTAATTTAACCGATTTTTTTGACGAATTCTGGTCCTTTGTGTAATTTCTAAATCTTGTACCTCTCTTTTATCATTTTCCTTATCAATTGTATCTCAATTTTTTATCATTTTCCAATTTTGTTTTCTTTTAATATTTGTAGGCTCATTTGTTGTTTTTGTGCAAAACTTTGTTGCTGTTTAATATTATCAATATCAGCTGAAGATTACACCGAAATAGTATCGGAATCACTTTCCATGTGAATACCATATGAGCGGTGATCTTTGAAAGAGTACGCTCTTTTGAATTCTGGTATATCTTCGCTTTCGACTTTGCATACTTTTCTATTCGCTTGATCTATATTATTTATTATTTCCAATTTAGTATTGGAAATCTTATTACTAACATTGTACTCACGACTATTGTTGCCACCACACTCATCTTCATTACTAGAACCCCCATTTGCAAATTGATCATTCATTCTCCTATCATCTCCTTATTGAATATTTGGAATTTGGTTAAAGTTTTGTTAGTTATATTTTGTGCCACAAACTGTTGATATTGTTGGTGCTGTGTGTACTGCTGTTGTTTAGACTGCTGATATTGTTGAAGTGTCTGCGATTTATTGCCAACATTTATTCTTCTGCTATGTGGATTAGATTGTTTTCCTTTATGGTAGCTAGATCCTTGTTTATAAATTCGAGAAACCTACCCTGTATTGCAATACTTTTGTGTATTATTTACTGTATTGCGTGAACTATCTTGCATTTTATTCTGATTTCCTATCAATGTCATTTGTATGTGTTAGAGAGCAACCATTTCCTTCGCAATATATTTTTGCTATAGTTAAAAGCATATATTTCTTGACACCATTTCAATCTGAATATATTGCATTGCTCAAAAGTTTTCGTAGAGTCCCTAAATCTGATACCACACTTCAATATTTTGAATTCAACAATTTTTTGGTGACTGAAATAAGTTCTTTGTTTACTCCTCTAAACTGGTTTTGCTTATTAGATTTATTTCCAGGTCTAGGTGTAGGAATAAAATACAATTTTCATGTTCCGCCTTTCGTCATCTATATTCTATATCGAATAGTGCTATAAATTTTTCACCGTTTAGTTCCAATGAAAATAAATCCTAAACACAACGATGGACTTATTCAGGAGTAATTGAAACCACTTCGGGATCGTGTTTCTTTATATCTTTCAAAGCATTAGGTAAAATTAATTTTTCTTCTTCGTAACCGTTCATCCTTCATTGTGTAATTTAACCGATTTTCTTTGCTTGACTAATAGATCTAGTCTATTAAAAATAAACATCTCTAATTTCAAAATCCCAACTTATATTCTCTCATATCAGAGGAAGAATCCTAACCCAACACCTGACACCTAATAGGTTGAATGATCGACTAAAATTAATCGCTTCTACGAGAATCGTGGGGGTTAGGATTTTTCTTTCTGATATGAGCGAATATAAGTTCGGATTTTGAAATTAGAGATGTTTATTTGTAATAAACTATACCTATTAATTAAAGAAAAAAATTGGTTAAATTACATACGTTCAAATTTAGACGAATTTAATGCAAATGACTCAAGTATTAAATAGGAGAGCTTAAGTCAGAAAGATCTTTATCTACGAGGAACTTATGTAATTTTATATACTGTTTATTATTTTAATGGTTATAAAAAGACTCTAATTAATTTTAGTTATGAACTTATCGCTAGGAACTATTTCTATTCTCTAAGGAAAAATATTTAAATGAATGTAAAAGAAATATTTCTACATCAGCATAAAAATGCAATTTTTTAAATAAAAGATGTTTATGTATTTCATACTCGCTATTTAATGTAGTAAAATTATTAAAAAAACAACTTGTTAAAACGTACGCAATAATTTATGTAGAACAACTAATATTATTACACATTCCTATATCAACGTATGTAATTTTAAAAATGATTACTTATTCAAATGGTTTATTTCATACAAAGGAGGAAGTTCAGTACATTATACACTACACAACATTCTCAAAGGCGACCCTGATCCAAGTTCACAAATATTTTCATTTCGGAATGCTTGCTGCATCTCTTATCTCTCTCTCTCTCTCTCTCTCTATACACACACACACACACACACACACACATATATATATATATATATATATATATATATATATGAAATGAAGTCGTTATCCGCGTCTGTCTGTTTGAACGCGTTGTTCTTTTAAAAATTCATGCTTCTTTCTGTGGTCTACTGAAGCAATGAACGATTTGTAGCGATGACACGTACCTTCGAAGCTCTCCAGGAAAGAAATTACTTACATGCTTCTTAGCCCGATATTATGTATAATACATGCATTGTTATTTATGGGGATCAGATAGGGAAACAAACGTCGTGATGCTAAAAAAAATAATAACTATTTTAGGTGTCGAGAATATAAATGTTAATGCAATTTTCAAATAGTTAATCAAAGCATCCCTGGGCCGCGCAAGAGGCCAATGGATGCTTTGATAAAATTCCAAGGGATAAAATTTTAGTTTAATATAGAAAATAGTCATATGATTATTCAAAACAATATCTGACTTATTTAAAATATACAATAAGAAGCAAATTGAACTGCGTATTGTAAGCTTGCAACATTGCTTTGATTGCTTTATGTGTATGATCTAAGGAAAATGTATGAGATGTTTTATACATCATATTGGCTGTTATGTGCATGTGCTTTTGTAGAAACAAAATACCTATTGGTCAAAGTATCAGCTGGAAACTCACCTTTAAATTGGATGTAACTCTGACCCAAATTGTTCTAATTTTCCTTCTAATTTTGTTTCTCTTTCTGGAGTTTCGCTTATGTTATTATTGGAAAATAACATTCTGTTTGGTAATAACAGGTGCGGATCCATAGGAGGGGTGAAGGAGGCTACTTTAAATATAATTGATCCCCCTTTTCCCCCTGTTCCCTGAGGAGGCAGTGCATTTGGTGTCGTAAGGAGGAAGCAACTAAGGAGTACATGGGATTAAGCAACAGTGAAAGAGATTATTGGACAAAACGTAAGGGTAGTTTGTGTGTGATAGTGAGAAAGGAAACGGTAGGAAGTGATAGATAATGAGAAGAAGGGATGGAATTGTTTTTTTGCCTTAGTTATGAATGAATTTTTATGTGTATGACAATAAAGGTTGTATTATTATAATTGATCTTACTCATTAGCCCCCCCCTCTAAGTTAAACAGTTGCATCCGCCACTACTAAGAAGCTAATATTTAAACTTATATGATATGTTATAAACGGAGTGAAATATAATAATTATGATTAAATTAAATGCTAATAAAAATCAATTTTAAATATTCAACCGAGTGCCAATGAAGCTATCTTTCCCTATTCCGATTATATCTATGCGAAGGTGGACACAAAAAACTATGCTGAACCCTATTTCGATTAGATCTATGCGAAGGTGGACACAAAAAACTATGTGGAACGGTACAGCAATGATTCCATCGAATCTATGGACAGTCAACAATGTGTCGTCGTTGGTTGCTTTTCGATGTACATTGGTTTTGTCGTCTTGTTGGATGTGGTTGTTTGTCGTGGTTTGCCTCATTAATGTCTAGAGATCAAGTTTTATATTAGCTAGTTAAGTCGCTTTTTTTTCTGTTTCTGTTTTTGCTGTCGGATTTGCATGGAGTTCTACAAGAATGTGATTTTAGCTTTCTAAACTGTCTTGAGAATTAATGATTATTCCGTAAAATTTAAATAATATTATTTAAAGAAATTTAAACAACAGTTTGATGTTTTACGATTGATCTTTTTATTTTAAGAGAGATTACTATTAAAGGTTCAAATTTAGATAAACATATTAGTTCTTCATCATCACTTGCGCGAAGTTCTGTCCTTAATTAATATGTTTAACAAAAGTTTTGTAAGATATGATATATAACAATCCGCTACTTTTGATAGAAATATGTAATATAGATTCCTGAGAAGAAAAGTTTCAGATATGTTGCGCTTTTCTGATATAAATAAATACTCCGACCGTATAACTTTAACGAATAATGGCTATGTTTTTATTTTCGTGGTTCAGCGCATAGCGGAAAAAGGAACAAGTAAGTAGTTTCGTAACAAAAAAATATTACTTATATTGTTCTACTTTCTGCTACTTATAGTTCCGCTTCCTTCGATGATTAATCCGAGGATCTCATCTTTTCACCACGCATGATGTGCTCAATGTATTCAGTTCCTTTCCTTGGCTGTTCTCAGCTATAAAGAGTTGTCCATACTTCCATGTTTGTCCTCTATGTTTATCCGTCTTGCCATCTATAAGACGTGCAATACGCTTCGGTATAGGTACATTTTGAAGGTACCTATGCAATTTTTCATCTCCTGGCTGAAAGCCCAGTTTTTGAATTCATAGAGTAAGAGAGGAAAAATGTGACAGCGCAAAAATTGCACACGGGACTGAGGTCTTACGTCACGTGTGATTTTTCATGGTGGTGAAAGTTCTGCGAGCCTGCTCGATTCTAGCCTTGATCTCAATTTGCGGGTCGCTTTGTTCATTCAGGTTGCTCCTAGATATCGAAATTATGTACTTCTTCGGCAGATCTATCATTCATATAAAACAGGTGGTCTACGTCTTTTAGAGAAAACCACAAACTTTGTTTTCTTAGCGTTCGCGAAGAGACCGAAACGATGGGTGTGTCTCATGATAAGATCAGCAACGGCTTCTCAGTAACGCAAGGGTAACTATAGTCGCAAGGACTATAGTTACAGAATAAAGGTTGAACAGAAGGTGAGATAGAACGCAACCTTCTTGTACATCGGGTATTGAAATTTTTTAGACGTTGCGCTGTCTACTCTTTCGTGTGCATTCTGGTACCAGTAGAGGTCGGTAATAATGTGCATATTGCCAACGTCTATACCTGACGCTCTTAGAATTTCGGCCATCTTCTGATGCGACACGCACTCAAACGCTTTGATAGTCAACAAAGCAAGCGTATACATCGACATTCATAGCTCTGCATCTCTATGTGTGTATATTAAATGAAAAGGTGCGAGTTCCCAGTCTTTTTGGTAAGCCTAATTGAGTCGGATCCACTTGTTGCTCGCACTTCTTATATAATTGAGTGTGCATAATCCACATTAAGGTTTCCGGAACGTGATATATTAGGCATTGTCATCTACAGTCACCACAATATGTTTAAGTTTCCATGAATTAATTACTGGAATGTATCATGAAACATCCATTCAACAAAGACTCTACTAAATTGAGGTATTTGCAAATTTGGTAACTGCACTTGCGATGATGTTGACGATATGAGACTTTCATTAAGACGTGACGTTTGGCCTGACGCTGATAGTTCACGTATCCTAATAGACTTTTCTATTTATCTTCAAAATCACTTGACAATTGAGTGCTGGTATCCTCTTTCGTTGGATCCAGCTCTATGATTTTTTGTTGAACTCCATCAAATGCCTCCAACCAAAGTTCTGCTTTGTGTAACGTTAACTTAAACTCAGAAACCTCAGAAACCACAGATCCGCTGAACACGTATCAGAAAAAAATTCTAATTTTGTTATCCATGTTTTAATAGCCGCTCGTTACTTAATTAATTTCTGTAGTTTTAACATCCTAGATAAAGATAGAAATGGGAAAAATTAATTAACAAATAATAATGCTGTTATAGAATAAATGAGATATGATAAATGAGTGCCTTCCAATGTGTTGTTTGATTTGTTTATGATTTTTGCACTTATTTGTTTTATTTTTGCATTGGTTGTTTTATTGTTTTAGGTTCGCTGGATTGTATTTTTTCACCTGATTGTTCGGATCTAAATGTTTTGATGTTGCTATACACTCACGTTTGGTGTTATATGCACTCATGATTTACTGAAGCTAGCGCACTTCCTCAACTTACGTTATGATACCGTAATTGAGCTAGGGTATTACGACTCAACTTACTATTTCGCGTATGGTGAATCCGGTTCGAAGGACCAGTTACTGTTTGTACCGCTTAAACTTTGGACGGGTAGAGATACACATGTGTTGTTTTCTCTACATATGAGTATTGTGTTACAAAATTGTTCTAATCAAAGCTGGATCGTAACTTGTTTTCTTCATAACGACTATACTGCTTTTATAATTTATTCTGTGTAGTTTGCAACTTAAAAATGATCGTGCATGAAAGTTTAGAGGGTTGGGTTAGAATCCGCGTATCTTTATTTTTATAATAAAGTACTTAACTCTTATATGATAAACACAGAAAAACAATAACAAGTTGAAATAGTTTGGTTTATTGTTCTCTAATATTTATAACCTCAAGTGCATCCTTTTACTCGGGATTTTAATTTACTGACAATATGTAGCTTCTACATATATTGCAAAATTTGTTATGATGATTCCATTCCATTAACAAAATAGCAAAATAAAGATAACGAACGAAAGATCATTTGATTTTTAGTAATTAATATGTCCTTCTGATTGCGATGGGGCTTTTCTTCTACTTTTCCATGCTGTTGGCGAAGTTAAATGATTGGCTAATGCAAATACTGTAGATAGATGCGGCCTAATATTGTGACGAAGATGGTGAAATAAATTAAAATTTTATGGCGCAGGAAATGAATGTATTTGTTGTAGCAATGCCTTGTCGCAGGGGTCCATGCGTTGTGGCCGAAGTGGAATAATTTTCGATGGTGATGATCTATACGTACCTCTGAAGTTGAACTCTGTCATCTTCCTCTCTGTCTCTCTTCCTCTGACGCTGACTTCATGGCTTCCCTTTTGATGAAGTAGTTTAGCAAGGAAGGGTTATGAAATACTGATATCATCGAATGAAACAAGAAGTGAGTGACGAGAGAACGAAAGATTCGGCAGAAAATTAGTTATTGTAGTATATCTGTATACCTAAACTTGATGTTATCAAATTTTGTAACTGACTGTTAAATTGAATTTAGATTTAAATAGAATAAGCGTTTTTGTTGGTGGCGCTTATTATAGATACCAATCAGATTCAAACGTGCGATTTCTAACTCTAAAAGAATAACTTTATCTAATGGTTATGTAATGGAGAATTCAGCGAGGTAAGGTATGCGATGTCTCACTCAACAGCAACTAGCCTCAGAACCAAAATGCGTCTGAGGAAAGTTAGTTTGAGTGGCTCCTTTTATGCAAATTTTCTAGGAAGAAGCTGCTGCTGGCATGTTGCCCGAGCCGGTCGCATTCGACGGCGTCTGCTGTACAAAAGGCGGAGCTTGAAAGAAACTTCAGCTACAAAATTTTTAAGAAGGTTGTACTTCCGACTAATCAAAAGTTTCTTCCTGATATGTTTAAATTCCTACGAATCAAAGTTATATTGCTTTTGTGACGGTTATCTTAGGAAATGCAAGTAGTGGTATGTATAAGCGGTGGTAGTATCAATTACACTCCACCAAAATATTAGAAGCATTGTATTGAAACGGCTTCTGCTAAAATATGTTAAACGAATATCCAATCGGAGATCTGCCGAAACTACAAAGGGTGAAATTCTTAACGGTTTGTTAGAAATTAGGTGGTGGAACAATCGTTACGCTTCCAGGTAGAAAATGACGACCGCCAAAGGAAAATCGTAAAATTTAAAATAATAGAAAAAATAAATGTCGTTACGAATATTGAAAATGCTAAATATATATTAAACGTATACACAAAAGAATGTCGCTGCCGCGCCGATGAAATGTTTGATGGTTTCTTTCTAAGCATAGTGCATTTGTATAGATTCGTGTAATATTATTTCCGTGCTGCGGTACGTTTATAAGATTAACTTGTTCTCACGTCGGTAGCTCTCTTGATATTTTTGCGGAATTCAGATTTCACTTTAAAAGTATTAAGATTATATTTGCCAATTCATATTTCTTTTGTCGATTTCACTAATTGTTATTATAGTGATTAGTTCATTGGTTAAATTGTATATTAAATTTGTTTGATGAATTTAATTAGTCAATTAATATATTTATGTTAGCGAATTACTCATTGATTTGATGAATTATGAATTAATCGAATTTATGATAATACATACATATATCTACACAATTGTCTCATTGTGTAGATATATGTACGAAAAAAACTTAGTAATTAATTTAAATTGTCTACTT
>WYDF02162689.1:0-22346 GCA_009867245.2 Adranes taylori
TTTATTGTATGAGGCTTTAGGATTTATCATCCTCTTCAGCCTGGAACTGGTGATGAGTTGGTGAATTATAGAGTGTTAGTAAGCTAATCATTTGTCAATTTTTATAAGTTAATATACGGTTGTCATAATGTATGCAGTTTGAGTAAAATTAATTCCTGGTAAAGGATATTTCTTATATAATTAATTCTATTTATTTTATTTTTAAAAGCACATTGTTAAGACTGTAACACAATGCGAACTGCTTATTATTTTCTTTTTTTAAGCATTTCGGGAACAATTCTAAATGAGAAAAACAGCGGAATGTAATTAGAAGCATAGCTAACGTGAGATTTCCCAGACAATTACTAAACGTATTGCATATAAATTGTATTTAGATGAATATGCATTTAAAAATCTAGGTACAGTGGAAGCACAAAATATTATTTTCTATTTAATTATAGAATCGCATGATAACCAATGATGACCTAAACGCAATTAATAAAATAAACGCCTTTAAATCGAATTCTTGAATTACTCATCGAATTTTATAGGCGGGCAAGCATCATGATGATTCAACCATCGAACTTTAACATTGACGATGCTTTAGGATTTGTCATCCTCTTCAGCCTGGGACTATGATTTGAGGGGATTGTAAATACGGTGTTGGGCAGATTACTTGCTGGCAAAATCTTAATCATAGCGCTGTTGGTTTTTTTTGGGTTTGACGGACAATGAGTTGAATGGGTTTTGTTAATTTGTTTTTGTTTCTGTCTATTTTTTTAATTTTTACTTTTTTTTGTCTTTTTCCGAGTAGCCTATCAATGCTTATCCAAAATGTTACTAGGAAATCTATTGTGCAATTTCCTAGGCTGTGAATTTGATTATTGGTTGCCGTCTAATAATTCATCTCTAATCAGTAGTAGGTCTCCTGTCGGTATTATAGGTGTGTTCTAGTGTGTTGCGGCCACATCCCTGCAATCGTCCGCTTAGAGCAGAGATTAGATTGACGTGTGTTCTTAGTCTTTCAACGGTTACGTGCCATTTTTGCACCCACGTCACGAGAGAATTTTGAATGTGTTTGTTGGTGGTTTTGACTGATTTGCTGCAGGACCAGAATGCCATATCTTCGGTCACTGTGACAATTCGGGTCTCTGTAAATTATCGTATCAGTACATTATGTACAACAGGGGGTCAATACAGAGCCCTGTGGGTCTTCGAGCTGAGGGCGGCTGATTATAGATAATTTCCTACATTGATTTGAGTATTGCAGGTATGACTGCTTCGCTATGACTGTTTGGCTTAATTGAAGGCTTCGCTGATGTCCAGAAATACTGCCAGTGCACAGTGTGCGCTGTTTAGAGCGTGGAATAATATCAGTTTGAAATTTCAGAAGGGGGTGGTTGAAATTTCAGAGCGCGAGGTTCTAAAACCGAACTGATTATCTTGAAAGATTTTGTTTGCTTCAAGAACGTTCTGTATTCGAGCTGGGATTATTCAAAAGTTTTGTTTACCACGTTTAGGAGTGTTAGTGGATAGTATGGTGAAAGACTTCTGGTATCCTTTGTAGGTTTGTAAATCATGACTGTTTGGCCAGTCTTCCATTCAATTGGAAAATTTTGCTTATTTGATATTGGGTGTGAAGTAAAGTTCTCAGTAATGAATTTTACTTTTCCACATCGATTTTAAAGCGAACTTTAATAAGCGCGTTTAATAAAATCTGATCTTTATTCTAATTCTACGAATTTTAGGAGTTTGTTTTTTGTCACTAGTAATACAATTTACCACATTTTTGTTCTGCAGGTGTACTGTTACTTTGTTTCAATTTGTTATTCCAGAGTTTTCTTCTTATTAAAAATTTCTGTACATTTGGGATTTTTCACATATCCCGTCTGGATATTTAATTTATTCTAAACTACATGTTGATTCATGCTTAGTAACTTGGCATTTGAATGAATTTCCTTTTCTAAGAAATGGTTAATCTTGGTAACAAATGGTCTTGTATGCAATGTGCCCGAATGCATTATCACATGCGTTAGGTGGTTTGGCGCAGATGGTTGTGTGGATCATTTCCATTTTCGACAACATTTCTTCTATTTTATTGGAACAATGTGTGTTGCTGTTTTTTTAGAGGAGATATCCCGCAAGATGCATGTGAAATTTACTCGACGTGAAAAGTTATACCGTTGCCCACAAACTCGAAAGTATTTTATGGTTTAAAAAGTCGTCATCAAGATGATTGTTTTTTTTTTCATCAGCGAGCTATTGCGCATAAAAGATAACATTGTACTTTTCATGAGATGAACACACTGAAACTATAGCAGCTTAATAAATGTGATTTATTATGAGGGGCTTACTTCAGTTTTGGAATGGTCTCAAATTGATTACATATACTAGATATGAATATATTTATTTAATCTTTAACTAGGATAAAAGTTTTGCGTCGAATTTTTGGAATAGGTTTGAATTTAGTTAAGTCCCATTTTTATATCTGTCAGCTAGCATTTCAAGTGGACATGAAATTTAGATCTCGTATGACTTCCATAACCAGAGATATTAAATTGATAGCTCCTGTTATTCTTAGTATAGGTATAGTTGCGCTTATTTTACATTTTGAATGTATAGTATAGATATGTACAGTTCTCGTAATGTACCGGTGATATGCCCCGACTTCAAGATGCGTAGTAAATTCTTAGCAATTAGTAGCTACAATGATTATTAGTACGGCTCTTGGTGGTACCAATTCAGAAATATTTTCCCGAATAGTTTCTCTGACCTATACTTTGTGGATCAAAGATTTCTCTCACCAGCCATGGTACAGTATGACGTACTTATGTAATAGACAGCGACAGCTGCACGTATCCATGCTAATCGATTGCGACCATAGTCAACTAATAATAGGTTGTAAGGACCACAGAGTATTTTCTGTAAGCGCGTACCAACAGGTAAGCTTTTCTCGCGCAGCACTGTGCTATTTTGGATTAGCCTAGCTAACGAGTTGAGTGTTCAGCTGATAAAATAAAAAGTTATTAAATTAACATTCACAAAATAAAATTTCTGATCAAGATGCGCTAAATAAATCAATATCTGGTGTAGGTTATAACACAGATTTTGCAGTTGAGAATAAGAACCAAATTTTGTAAACGGGAGTTAGATTTTGACAATTTAATACTTTTACTCATTGCTGTACTTCTGTAAGAACATAGCATCTGAGTTTAGCACTACCGTAGTATATCTCTATAGTTTCTTGAAGTCTCTTGTTTAGATTACAATGGGAACTATAGACAATGGTCTCTTCTTACTATGTGGGTATTGTTCTAATTTTTTTGTTGCCTTCCTATATTATTTTTCTCCTCTGTCTTATTCTGGTTGCTCTTAAAATTATAATTATTTCATATAGAAAATAACATAAATGAAAGAATTGTAATCATTTATATTAAGAGTGAGCAATTTCGGAGTTAGGGAGATCGTTTTTTATTTGGATGTTCGGGAATAATTGAAACTGTAAAAGAAAGTATTAATTTTGCATCAAACTTTAAAAAAAATATAAAAATTTATCGTAGCGTTTGTCAGTGTTTAATGAACTATAACGAGAAATGATAATTTTTTAAACACTCTGTATCTACTTATGAGGACTTTAGAATTTTTATAGTCCTTGATATATATCAGGACATAGAATTAGTTGACATTGTTAACAGGTAGCGCCACCTATGTGTTTGGCCTCAAAACGGTTGTAGACTCGTAGATGACTCTGTAACTTATTTTTTCAACTGTTTCCTTTTAAAATAAACATCACAAAGTCAAATCCTACGTGGTACTACGTCTTCAAGCGCCATTTGGAATTAAGAACCTTTAGAATCTAATCGAAATTTTGATAGTGTAATTGCTATGTTACTTGAAATTTATTCAATTATTATACTAGTACAATTATACTATTATAACAATATATACAGCCTAACACTGAAAATTTATAGGTAGCTTATACTATTTAATTAATTGATACATAAGTATTCAGCAGAGTCTGACCCAGAGTGGGCGGCTGCAATCAGCGTCTGTTTCTCCATGTTAGGAGCGACTGATACAAAACATTCGCCAACCCGTTTGGCCAGCGTGGCGAATTATGGCCAAATACCCCGTTTATGGAAGACATTGAAGAGAGACGGCCCTCAGTCCCCGGCAACTCGCAAACCCCAACCCAAGGTAGCGGGCGGTCCGATACACGAGTAGAGGGTGCTAAGAATCTCCAGGTTAGGACAGGCTACCAAAGATGACAACTGATTGCTGCTACTTATAATACAAGAACATTGTCCACACACCAAAATCTGCTGGAGCTGGAAGAAGAACTTTCCCATATAAGATGGGACATTCTTGGAATATGCGAACACAAGCGAATCATGTACATTAAATTACCGCTAAATAGCGTAATATCACTTGAAGACACACAAGCGAACTCCAGAAAAGAAAGGACCCATTGATATTCCATCAACATCGTCTGCAACATAGTAGAAGACAACTAAATCGGATTGGTCATGTATTGTTTTTGCTAAAGTCGGCGTTTAAGAATGGAATCGGTACATATCGAATTGAAGCTTCTCCATTATCGTGTTAAAGCGAATATAGTTTTTCGGATTATACATGCAACCTGATGTTACCGAAGCAGAAGATCTTGCATCAGAATTGCTTCCTTTCAATACAAAATGTGAAATTATCGTTCCCGATACGGATTTGAGCTAAGTTTATGACAAGTTGTGTGTTATAATTAAACGAAAAGCAGAAGAATATCAAGAACGTGATAGCGGTTGGGCGTTAGTTGGTGTTGAATATTTAGATGTCAATATAAATAAATACCAACCGATTGCTGGATTTTCGTATTTGGAATTACCGAAACCTATTCAAAACAAGAAAGCTACCATAAATATTAGGAATACTGCCGATGAAGTTTGTTTTGCGTGATCGGTAGTTGCTGCGCTACATCCTACAACAACTCAACAAAGATACGAAACGACAAGTTATCCGCATTATTCGACGGTATTAAAGTTGGACAATATAATGTTTCCGATGAAATTGCGCGATATAAAAAAAATTGAAAAAATGAATAATACTTGGATTGTTAATGTTTATGGATTGGAAGAGGTTTCGAAAAAAAGGAAAAGGAATATAAACTTGTTGGTCCTCTCCATTATACTTGTCTTATACCTGAACGACACGTTAATTTACTTTTATTAGAAGACGGTTTACAATCGCATTATGTTTAGATTACCAACATGTCTTCTTTACTAAGCAAACAAATACAACATCAATCTACACAAATCCAACATTAAATACAATCTACGCAACATGCAAATTATATTTGGTTCCTTTTTTCACATCTGAGGAGAAGTTTACTGCTCATCAGAAATTCGATTGTAATCATATAAAATGTATTTTGCCTACTCCACATCCTATCAAATTACATAATGGACTTGAATGTTCAGTGAACGAATTGGAATTCTCGGACCATAAAAATAAAATTAAAGTTCCTTTTGTTGTTTATGTCGATTTTAAAGCAATTTAAGAACAAATTTCCACTTGTGCTTCATCTTCGTCTACTTCACATACTTTCAATACCCAAAAACATTCGAGTCTTTTACCGGGTTGAATTCTCCTCGTATCATTTCATCTATTCAAAGAACATCTACTCCCAATTGTTCCAATGAATCCTTCAATCCCTTCCCAACAACTTGCTTATTATTCAACAAACACTTGCCATATTTGCGACAAAGAAATTAAAGTAAGCGATCATAATCATTTAATTGGTGAATATGTTGGTCCGGCATCCTCAAACTGTAATCTAAACTAGAAAATGCGTAAATTTTTACCAATACTTCTTCATAATCTCAGCGGATACGACACGCATTTATTTATTAAAGTTCTTGCTGAAGCCGGTGAAGAAATTGAAGTCCTGGCTCAAACTTAAGAACAGTATATTGCATTCTCAAAGAAACTAGATGTTGGAACCTATAAAGATAGAAATGGATACGAGAGAGCTCACTGCTTCAAACTCCGATTTCTCGATTCAATTCGTTTTATGTTCATTGGAAAAATTAGCTAGCAATTTTAAACCTGAACAATTTGTTGAAGTATCTAGATCTTATCCGAGTGAAGAACAATTTCAATTGATTACAAGTAAAGGCATATTTCCATTTGAATATTTAGATTCCTTTGAGAAATTTAATGATATTAGTTTACCGGAGATAGATTATTTTATAATAACTTAAATCAATCGAAAATTTCAGATGAAGACTTACATGCTCAATTAGTTTGGGCTACATTCAACTGTAAGACATTTGGAGACTATGTGCGCTAATACCAAGACTGATGTACTTCTCTTGGCTTATGTATTTGAAAACTTTAGATATGTATGTTATAATGCATATATATATTGGATGCCGCATAGTACTAACTACTCCAGGATTTTCTGCTGGCTTAAAAATTAAAAATATTGAAATTCAACTTTTTACTGATACTGAAAAATTTCCTTTTATTAAAAAATCTAATCGAGGTAGAATCTCCAGTTGCATACACTGTCATGTTCGAGCCAATAATCCATACATGTCTAATAATAAAGAATATACTTATGATGCTTCGGAACCCACATCGTATCTTGGTTATTGGAATGCGAATAACTTATATGGCTGGGCCCTATCTCAACCTTTACCTTATGGCGATTTGGAATTTTTATCACAAACCGAAATTGAAAATTTAGATATATTGAACGTTCCTCCGGATTCTCCAGTTGGATATATCTTGGAAATTGATGTTGAATATCCAAAAGAAATACATGCTGATCATAACGATTTACCGTTCCTTGCTGAGACAATAGTTCCACTTATATCGAAATACAAACAGACAAAACTGATTCCCAATCTTCAGAATCAAGAAAAGTATGCTGCGCATTATCGTACTTCGCAAGACTGAAATTGATTAAAATTAATAGAGTTTCACGTTTCAAACGGCTAAAACAATATATTTCATTAAATACCACGGTGCGCCAGGCTGCTGTAAATAGTTTCGAAAAAGAATTTTACAAACTCATGAATAACGCGATTTTTGCCAAATTTATTGAAAATATTGAATCGCCCAAAGATATCAGACTCGTAAATCATGGGAAGATGAAGATCATCATCGTGGAGCTCGCAGTTTAATCGCAAAATAGAATTTTCGCGATATGGCATTTTTGTCTGAAGATCTTGTTGCTATCCATTTATCTCCTGTTAAGTACTTTTAAGATAGACCAATTTATATTGGACTTGAAGTATTAGAACTTTCAAAATAGCTCATGTACGATTTCTATTACAAATTCGTCAAACCCATGTATGGATCCAAAGTAAAGCTATATTATATGTATACAGATTCCTTCACGTTGCAAATTCAAACTGATAATCTATATAATGATATGAAACTACACTTTGATCGTTTTGATACTTCCAATTGTCCCCACACCAATCCATACCAAATTCCACCCCTTTATAAAGCAGTTCCTGGTCGTATGAAAGACGTATATATAGGAACATAGAATTTTTAAGTTTAAGATCTAAGACGTATTGTCAGATTGGTGAAACATCTGTTACGAAAACAGTTAAATGTATTAAAGAGAATGTCGTTAAAAAAAATAATATTTCAGCTAAATATTGTCGGATTTGTTTATTCTAAAAAACATTACTTCGTAAACCCCAATTAACTTTTCGGTCGATTAACTTTCGATCCATTTTTATTCAGACCAAAAATAAACTTATAGGTCTCATTATGATGATAAGAGATACATTTTGATGGAATCTAGACTTTAGCTTGGGGACACTACAATATTACTCCTTCTATTTTATTTGAGACCTCAATGGATAATTTGGAACTAGAAGAAGTTTTATTGTTTTATTTACCTATCCTGTGAAATTTATTTGACTAAAATCGGATTATAAGATATCTGAAAACATTACAGTTACGTCATATTTTTCGAAAAATTTTACTAAAAATGTACATTACACCTGTACATTAATTTTGTATTGGTCCACATTTTATAGTTACAAATCTAGTTACTTTTTGTTTTAAATCTAGTAAAAAATCTAGTTATTTTTGATTACATAATCTCAAAATTTAATGATCCACCATCTTGGTTATTAAACGCAAATGCATGCGACTATTTATATTAGACCCCACGTATGACAGCTGTCAATGAACGGTCAATTTTTTACAACCGGAAATGATCTGTCAGTGACGCCATCTTGATTTTTCGTTCAGAACTAGTTAGGATAAGGTATCGGCTGGCTTGTGGGTGCTTTGAAATCGGCCTTCTCGTACTACTGCATTATGCCTCTTCGATGTTAAGATCTTTTTGTTCCTTTTTGATGAGACGTATAACTTTGCTCTTACTAGCATTGATTTCAACCCTCTGTCTTGAAATACGCATCCGCATTCCGTTACTGTACTTTGTAGTTTATCTCTGTCTTTCACCAGAAGAATAAATTTTTGAAATAAATGTACCATCTCTATCCAGCACACCAGAACATATCTTATCTCTACACAAACTTTTAGGACAAGCTACCAGGTGGTACAATATGTTAAGAAACCTGTATGTGAACTGGCCTATGTAATATACGTAATATATTTTACCTATGGTATTCATATAAAAAACTGCTGCTGGTTCAATTATTCAATTTTTTTCTTTCTACACCTCTGTCCCTCATATATAAAAAAGTTGATATAAATAGGTTATTTTTTATTTTATACATTAATAACATCATAGAAAAATATACATCCGAAACTTTCCAATTTATTAGGATTAATTTTGCGAACTGTCAAAACAGACCCATTTCAAAAAAGTTGACAAATAAAAACGTCACTGCTTATAATATTTAGTTATTCATTTTTTTCAACATGTTTAAACATATATTCATAGTTATTTGATAGAACATTTTACGCTTTTTGAAATTAAATTATAGCGAACATTTTTTCATAGCGAATGCAAGGCAAATGTGATGGAGCTGACTACTTTTTTTGTAAATTTGTTATGCAATATTTTTGTAATTCAGTGTTGGTTCTAGAGTATGTCAAGCGAGATATTTATTTTAAAATTATTGTATATTTGTCTGGCATTCATTTTATAATATCAACATGAGCAGTTATAATTTTCATTATTAAAGGTTTGGTGCACCTTTTCTATATATGTCAAATATATAAATTGTTAAAATTTTAATGTGTTTTAGATTATTGTTGACACTTTTGTAATAGGACATAATTCCGGTTGTTTTATGTGATTCACGTTGAGCGGCAAAATATCTAATAGGCCACCACGCTCAGTTCCAAAATATGTAACTAATTAAGGTCTCATGCCAGTGGACCTTCTTTTTAAAAATTATTAGTATTTATTTTTAAAATTATTTTACAAATTAAAGATTTAAATTTTGTATTACCTATTTTATTTTCTTACTTACAACATTATATAATATATAAATGACACTTAAATACGTTTCATAATTTGCCAAGATAAAGCATTTTATTTAGTTACATTAATAATTAAAATTTCAATTAATACATTTACGATTGCCAAGTCTAAGCGAATCTGTTTACTTGTTAAATTCTTTCTTGTTTATTACACAATACTTATTAAACTCATTGTGCAAGATAAACAACAATGGTTAATATTTATAACATTTAAATTAACAGAGATTGCAATATCATCCAAGATTAAGATGACTGCCACGTTCTATATTATATACGTAACTCTATGCTACATGTTCTTATTGCTTAATTACTAAAATGAACAAGAAGGTATCATTTTTTTTGTTTTACGTAGGGAGTGGAGACCCTTCAAAAGGCAAAGGATGCCCGTTGCATCCAACAAGTGTGGAATTTTTACCCACTAAACTCCACTCCCAGTTGGGATTGTATATTATTGGGAGATTGGTAAGTTTGTTTAAAGGAGGCTTTAGGCTTTATCATCCTCTACAGCCTGGAACTGGTAATTAATGGAATGCATTTAGAATTTTGGTAAGCGAAGGTATCAGCGCTGTCGTTGCTATTTATACGGTTTGCTGACATACGTACATTTCCATGATGGCGGACGAACGAATAGATACGAATTCTTATTCCGGGTGTCCCCGCTATTGATCGACCTGAAGTTGAAGTATAGAGATGCGCCTATGTATCAACTGATAGTTTTTACGTTATACGCTATATATATATATATTGCTCTTGATGCATAAAACTCTATTTAAATATAATAATTAAGTTCAGGTCCAATATGATTATTATTTATGAATAAATTCTTCGCAATGTTTTGGACTAAATTTATTGTTTGTTTTCTTTACAATAAAGTTTGTTTTATAATATCGTCCACGTTTCGATCCCCGTGTATTTAGAAATAGACATTTAAAACTATTAACATAATGTTAAATAATGTTAAACATAAGGGTTTTCCAGAATCGGCAATTGCGTGGAATTAGGATTAGAGCGACCAAGGATGCCCCAATAGGGAGTTCTGTCACCCCTACTCTGGTCCATTGTACTTGATAACCTAATACACACCTGAACAAAGCTGACTGCAACATTCCAAAATCCTGCAACATTCCAAAATAACATTTAAATTTATCTACCTCTGTTTAATCATTCTGGATTGGGAAATAAGGTAAAGTCAGGGTATTGCTTCAAATACCTAGAGCAGTTTGATGAAATAGGTTTGGTGGAAACATGGATTAAAGGAGATCGGTGGGAACAAATAAGGAAGGTGATGCCAGAGGTTTTAAATAAAGCATGAAAGAGGCAGAAAAAAGAAGTATTAGAGGCAGATCAAGTGGGGGTATTCTAATGGGGATGAGAAGAGAAATAAAGGAAAATCAATTGAAACGATGTGGAAGGGAGGGATTAATGGGTAAAACATTAGAATTAGGAAAACTCAAATGCATTATGATAATAGCTTATATGAATAAAAAATAGGGAGGAGTGAGAAAAATGATAAGTAATATGATTGGAAAAGAGAGGGATAATAAGATATGGTAGTAATAATGGGCGATTGGAATGTGAGAATAGGAGAGTTAAGAGAATGTCTAATCGGACAAGACGGGGAATGTATGGCGAGAAAAACAAATGATGAAATAGTTAATAAAGAAGAAAAAAATTTATGGATTGGTTGGAAAATGAGAATATGACAGTGGGAAATGGATGTATGAATGGAGATTGGAATGGTGAATTGAGAGTTAGGGGGCATGTAGGAGGATTATTAATGGACTACGTCCCGTACGCCGTTTCCATCCCCCTTCATCCTGCCCATATAAACTTTCCCCATCCCTATATATTTATTCTATTTTTCTTACTGCAATCATAGTCTTTATTCCTCATTTTTATTATACTTCTATTCTCTCGATTACAGGTCCATTCCTTTCGTACTCCTTAACTTCTCTGCCTCAACTTTAGTATCTAGTTTGCCGACCTTTGCCTCCTATTAGCCTCATCTTCTTTATTCCTTCTTTTATTCCCACTAATCGTATGCTTCTCTTACTTTCACCTTGCCGTGTATTTTCCTTCTGTATTATTTATTATTCGCTATTTTTTATTATAACATTTTCACTTCTTATCCCTCTCATTTCTCTATCATTTCATTCAGACCCTTTAGCTCTTTCTTATCTCCCTAAACTCCATTAGTATTTCCTTCTGAAATTCAAAGTTGTCTATCATTCTTCCCTCATTTTTCTTATCTTTTTCTCTTTTATTTATTCAAGCTTTCTTTACTTTCCTATATTGATCCAGAGCTTATCACAAATTCATCCATCCCATCTTTTCTATTCTTTTGTAAAAATAATGTAATATATTTATTGTAATTTTTAAATTATTGTATATTTCATGAATCCCTATTGTGTTATAAAAACAAAGAACATCTTTAGAATCAGCGATCCGAAATAACTGAAAACAACCAAACCTTTAACTGTATTTTACAGCACATATTACTAATTATTCAGTGCACCCACTAAAAATTGTAAACCAAATGTTTTCTTATTTCATATCCTTTTATTCATTGTTTGATAGCAACGGTTAAAAACAGAATGTTTAAAGTAACTAATTTGAAATGACTACGAGGACCATTTAAATACGGCCCCAGTATGTTGTTACATTTCAATCTGAAATTTATTACATTCTTTATGGTCCCTTGGCTACTTTAATGAAAAAGCTATTCAAATTTGTATAGAATGGGGTGGCTTCTGCATGAAAAACTAGGGGAGATATTTCAGGATGATTTATAACCAAACATGTATAGAGATTTAGTTTTTTTTTGACTTGTTATAAGTAATTAGAGGCGAGATGGAGAGGAGAGCCAATTAATTTTTTTAAATTAAAAAAAAACGCGTGATGAAATATTCTGTTAATTTTGTAATAAATATTTATAATTATTTTTAAAACAAAATGAAATACAGTCTTTGGAGAAAATAGGAAAATTGTTATATCTACATTAGAGAGCTTGTTATAGCGAACCTGCCGATTCTAGAAGCAGTACTTAATTTCGCTATTAATAATAAACATTATTTAAATTAAGCTCTCGATATTTTCATCTGTTTGTTCTATATTTTCTAAAACTATTTATGTCAATACAAATTACTTGATGTAAAGCGTTCTAATAGATGGTAGAAATTAGTCATCATATGATCATTTTACGGTGATAATAGATTGAAGTAGTTTTCTTTATTTTAAGCCGCTCACTATCGATCTGATATATGAACTATACTATTTCAAGATTAAGATTCGATTTCATTTTCATATGAGCTTGAAAATCAACCTTGAGTAATTGGTTTATAGATAATATTAAATTCAATTAAAATAATTAAATGAGAGCTAATAGTACTATAGCTTTTTCTCATTCTCAAAGTACACAGTTAGCTGAAATTCAAATCCCATAGAGATTAGACCCAACAGTTGTGATTTGATATGCTATTAATAAATAACATTATAATAATAAATCGATACTAACACTATATGAAGCGCTTCGTTTCGCCATCACTGTGTGCTCACCAGTAGTGTCTGGCACGATTTCAATTATGTCGCTGTTGACGAAAAGACATTTTATATAATGATTGCCGAAGGCATTCATTTCGATATTGCTATCCTTTAATTATAAAAGTGTGCATTTTTTGCAATGTACCATTCATATTGCGTTAGTAAAATATTAAACTTAGCAGCTTTGTTTGGTAAGTTGAGTAAACAGTCAAGACTAATAAATTATAAATTTTTCCCAGTTGTGTACCTATATAAATTAAAATAATAATTAATTAAGAGCTAATAATACTTATAAAAAAATTAGAAACTATAGCTTTCTATCTTATTCTCAAAGTACACAGTTAGCTGAAATTCAAATCACATAGAGATTACACCCAACAGTTGTGATTTGATATGCTATGAATAAACAATATTGTAAGTTGAAATCAATACTAACATTATACGAAGCGCTTCATTTCGCCATCACTGTGTGCTTGTCAATAGTGTCTGGCACGATTTCAATTATGTCGCTGTTGACGAAAAAACATGCTAATAATGATTGCCGAAGGCAATCATTTCGACTTTGCTATCCTTAACTTATAAAAGTACGAGTTTTTTGAAATGTACCGTGTTAGCATATTGTGTTAGCAAAATATTAAACTTAGCAGTTTTGTTTAGTAAGTTGACTAGACAGTTAAGACTAATAACTTATAAGTTTTATCAGTTGTGTACTTATTCAAATTAAAAAAATTAAATAAGGGCTAATAGTGCTTATAAAAAATTACAAGTACTATAGTTTATTTGCATTCTCAAAGTACACAGTAAACTGAAATTCAAATCAGATAGAGATTAGATCCAACAGTTCTGATTTGATATGCTATTAAGAAATAATATTGTAAGTTGAAATCGATACTAACACTATACGAAGCGCTTCGTTTCCCCATCACTGTGTGCTCGTCCGTGGTGTCTGGTACGATTTCAATTATGTCGTTGTTGACGAAGAGAGATGTTATATAATGATTGCCGAAGGCATTCATTTCGATATTGCTATCCTTTACTTATAAAAGTATGCATTTTTTGATATGTACCGTTCATATTGTGTTAGCAAAATATTAAACTTAGCAGCTTTGTGTGGTAAGTTGACTAAACAGTCAAGACTAATAAATTATAAGTTTTACCAGTTGTGTACCTATATAAATCAAAATAATAATTAATTGAGAGCTAATAGTACTTATAAAAAAAAAACTATTTGAATTTCAGCTAACTAATTTTGAAAATAAGCTATATTACTTGTAATGTTTTTAGAAGTATATTAGCTCTCATTTAATTATTTTAATTTATATAAGTAAGTACACAACTGCTAAAACTTTAAATCTTATTTCAGTTTTATTAAAAACATTGCTATTAAGAAATTTTTGAATAAAATGGGTTTTATGACATTTGACGTTTGTCATTCTCAAATCCAGAAAACAGACTTTTCTATTTTTTCTTTCATTTGCAAAGTTTCTCAAAATATTTTCAAGGTCAATGGTTTTATCTGTGCCATTTTCTATAGATAGCATTTCCAATTTTTATTTTGTCTCTTTTATGAAATTGTTGGCCATAAATACGTTTGAATCAATTTTCGTTTTGAAAAACTGTTACAGGCATTGTTAAGTAAATCCTTAAAGCAATTCGGAATGTAATTCGATTATTTACTATTAGGGCTTCAAACTGGTAGTAAGAAATGTTTTCTGAGCTTCAGCAACAACTAGTCATCAATGTCTTTAGGTCTTTCAGCAACTATCTCTCTCAGCGATTTATTTTATTATGGTGCCTATTAAAGATGCGTTAAAATTTGCTGTGTGTTTCCTTATTTCCTCTTTTTGTATACGGATTCAAGAACTGGTTTCTGTATACTCTTGCGGGATCTAATTTGATAAAATTGATCAAATTGCTCAAAACCAGACCTGTGGATTAGGTAATTCTTCTGAAACATAAGTAATAATTAATTATGAATTGCATCTTTTTAGTTAATCATATCTTTATAAACATTTAAGGTACAAAGTATTTATCAGTTTAGTTAACAAGTAATAATCAACCCTAGACACTTAAAATAGAGATAATAGTATATGTGCGTATAAATTCCAATATAAGGCAAGGCTGATGATATTACTGCACGAAGTGGTTGCGACTATCTACATAGCGCATCGACTTCCGCTTGTCGTATCCACTCGAGGGCACTTCCTGTGTACCTCCTTGACTTAGTTGCTTGACCGTTTGTTTTATTTCTTCTGTCTGTTAGGTTCTACTCTCTTTAATGCGTGTTATGAATGCCAACAAACTGTTACTACGGTAGATGTTCTTAATTGCTTAAGTAGTAAATAATATTCGCTTTTTTGTTAAATGTACTGTATCACATATGATTTTTAGATCAATTACAAATATTGAATATATAGATCCATATTTCTAAAGTGAAAATTGAGATCTTAATGTACGTTTACTATTTTAGGTGTTGAGTTATTTTTACTTTGATTTCATTTAGTGTATTGACAGTTTCTTTCGATGAGCTGTCAGCAGTGTCGGATTTACCTATAGGCTGACTAGGCAGCGTGGACTAGGTCGCGTGCTAGGGCTCACAAGACTTTATGGATCTCAAAAAGATTTTAGTAGAAAAAGAGGAAGAAAAAGCAGAACAAAAAGTAGAAGAAAAAGAAGAAGTATTTACATCCTCGCATTTTGTATTTGTATAATGAAAGCTACAAATATCCTTCGAGGTATTTGTAGCTTTCGACCTTTTCGATGTCCTTGTCGCGCATTAAAATTTTTCTATTGACAGGAATATCTATCATAACTTTTGTTTTATACACATGATTCTTCAGTCCAGATAGAGGAAGAAAAAGAAGAAGAAAAAGATGAGAAAGAAGAAAAAGAAAAAGAAGAAAAAGAAGAAGAAAAAGAGAAGAAAAAGGAGAAGAAAAATTTAAAGAAGATATATATTTTTATAACTTATTTTAAAATGTATATTGCAAAATTTTTGATTTTAAAAGAAAATTTAAAAAAAATAAATTAAGGTTACAAAACATGCTAATGGCTCTTTTAATTTCCTGTTTCTGTTAGTGCGTGCAGCTCTTGGAACCAGAACGTTTTAATTAGAGATTAAAGACACATTTAAATTTTGTTTCATTTACTTGTCAAGCAAATTGGATTTGTTATCATAGATCAAACATAATCCTAGTATAAAATAAAATTCATGAGTTTATATTTAGTCACACAATTACTGCTCTAAATAAAATAGATCTAATAAAATGAAATTAAAAAAAAATGTTTATAAATAATAATAGTCTACAATTATGAATAATTGATGTAAAAACTAATAAGTATTTTGTTTTGTTTGGAATAAAACAGTGTTCATTATAATAAACAATGATAAAATTACCATATAATTCTATATTAATTTAAAATTTCTATTAAAAAGGACACACACTGAATATTACACAATAATTTGAATACATATTTTTAATATATGCAACAATTCATTTTATTTGTGTGAAATTCTCATTCAATTTTAATACAGTTTTTAACAAAATTCAATATTGTATTATGCACGAATTTTTGGTACGAAATGAGTATTCAAATTTTATTAAATAAAAAAAAATATTTATAGTACAAGGAGCAACTCGTAAGTCTGATGAATGTTTGAAGGAAATAGTTTGCAGATTTAAATTAAATTAAATTTAGAGTGACTTAAAAGTCCATTTATTAAATAAACATTCTAGGTACCCCTAGCTACGAAAACCAGCACGTTTCGGGACGCGAATTACCCCTTCTTCAGAAACTTTAGCATATTTCTTGCTACTATGATATATTATAAGTTCATATCATCACTTGTAGTGTAGAAAAAATATTGTTTTATGAATTTATGGATTATGGATTATTTATGGTTTATGAATTTAACTAATATAAAGTTATAATATATTGTAATGCCAAAAGTTATTAGACGTATCCAATTCATGAGATTCTAGCGGCGGTAGTTCTGGATGATAATGGCGGACACTGGGCGCGCCGTACTCGAAAACTGAAAAAATCGTTAGGAGGGGAGAATTTTCCGCGAATCAGAGACATTTGTTTAACCGTTATAAATTTTAATGAATAAAATCGCGTAACATCCCTGCTAAGAATCTACGATTCTATACTTCTATGGCAGGGAGCTCCCCAATCGGATTTAACGTGCCAACGGCAACAAGCTGCATTCCCCTTTCTACTGCGGATGATATCCATTCAAAACATTCAAAACATCGTTCTCTTCTCGCGAACAATTGAAAACTCTGCTAAGCCTAAGGTAACGCACATAAAGTTCATTAAACTCATCAAAGTTATTTGTCGAAAATACGATGCATCGAACGCTACCGAAGTTTAATAAACCCATAAAAACGAAGTTCGTAAAAACCTTTCGCTAGACGGATTCATAAACGCAGGTTCAACAACCCTATTAAAAGCTGTTTATTCGAGAATATGAAATGCCCAAGATCGAAACTTCATTATAAAAGAAAACTGAGCGCGAAAAGAAGACTCCATAAAAGAGAACGAGACATATTGCTCTCTCTCTCTCTCTTAATAAGTAGCATTTTTTTATTCTATTCTGCACTCGCTGCAATCGCCTTAATTCGATTTGACATGTGTTCTTATTCCAGTTGAACAAAACAACAAAAAGGAAAGCCATAAAAAAATCCGCGCGATATCTATTCTACATTTCATTCCTGTACTGCTTCTCCCTAATGCACGCGAAGAGAGGCGTTCTGTGTTTGTGACAGCGATCGAGAACGCTGCATCCGGATCTGACTTTCCTACTTCGTGCACCACGTAAACGAACGTTGCTTGGCTTGAGGCTTCAGGCGACGATTCTATACGTATGGTTTGCTGGCTCCATGTATAAAACTTGGCATTATACATCGCAGTCCTTTACCTCGTTCCGATTGTTTTATAACAAATCAATTCAAATCTATTTGTTTTATTATTGCGGTATTTATTTATTTAATTGATGGTTTTTGAATGTTTTATTCATTTATCGATTTAGTTGAAGGCTATGACAATATGCTGATAAAAAGATAACATCTTCTTCAAGAAACGAATAAGATGTGTTTTAAATAACTACTCTAATACAAAGTACTTATTAAATCTATTTTACATTTAAATGGTATGTATGTTTTTAAGATATTTCTTAGATATAAGACGGCGGGGGTGGGTATACGCAACAAGATCGCGTAATTTAGTTCAATAAATATGCTCATTTCATAAAAACTCATTTCATTAAATTGAGTGAAAACAGCGAACATTCATTAAGCTTGTATGGAAAGAGTAATAACTTTGACTAAATCAGAATGCTAAATTTAATTTTATATATAAAAAACAAAAAATAGCCAATTATTTATATAATCGATATGCCTACATTCACAAACGTAGACGCGTGAAAGAACAAAAAACTTGTAAAACACTCTCCCTTTCATTAAATATTAATTCCTATGGATTTATCAGGGACGTTACATCTTTCTGCAGTTAAAATTAATTAATAATTTCTGCCATAGACGTATTTATATATTTCGTAAATGTGGGTTTCGCATGACTGAAAATACCTATGTGTTTGTATTAAATTTTTTTGTAAGCAATAACACATTCAATTTGTTCTGTTAAAAAACAAAATGAGTATAAAAACGCGATTTGAACATTATATATGGATATAGTTTTTATAAACGAGATAAAGAAATAATTTAGGTATGATTTTTCAAGACATAATTAATTTACACGATCATTATAAGAATATTTTCTAATTTTATAGCAGTCAAGTAGAATTAGATTTAGAATATTTTATAATAATTTCTTATACAATTAGTAATGGCGAGTTTTGCATTTCTTTTACTGTAATTGAGGTTACTTTGGGACAATTTTTCAGGTTTCCATCAAATAAAATGAATTTTATTATAAAATTAAAAAGAAAATAATAAAATAATTTTATTACCAAGAAGTACCATATAAGTATATCTACGTTCCAGGTGGGAAGAAAATGTAATAGATGTGTATAAATATAAGTACTTCGGAGGTCAAAATGACTCCGAAATAATCATTCCATTGAAAACCACTCCGGTCAAAATCACTCCAAGAACAACTCCAAACAATTATCACTCCAAACGAAAACCGCTCTACAAAAACCACTTTATTAAAAAGTCAATCTCGTAAATAATCACTCATGTCAACAATCACTCGCATAATAACAATCATCAACAATCATGTCAACAATCACTCGCGAAAGAGGATCGTTAACCCGTAATGAACTGCGGACAAAATCGTTAAGTTTCTTGTTACATATTATTTGAGTATTTTTGAATCTTAAATGTTTACCTGGAATTTGTTTACTTGATTTATTATGGGAGTGATTGTTTTAAGAGGAGTGATTATTTACGTGAGTGATTTTTAATAAAGTAGTTTTTGTCGGAATGGTTTTCGTCTAGAGTGATAATCGTTTGGAGTTGTTCTTGTTGGAGTGATTTTGACCGGAGTGGTTTTCAACACGGAGTAATTATTTCGGAGTGAAATTAGGAGCCGGCTACTTATCTATAATATGTGTTAAAATATAATGTAATATTAAGTTTGATTTTGATCATTTATAATATAGTCAGGTTTATTTTAAGGCGGACGGTTATTCCCTCCGACGTGAAATGCGTGATAGGCAACTTTTATATGGGTTAGCGTAGCAATCCCCTGCTCACTATTATAGGTATCTGAAGTCCTTCGTTATTCTATAGGATAGCAATTTAGTTCAGCTATTTCTAGCAAAGTTATTAATTGAATAATTGATGCGGAAAGATCTAATCTAAATCCCCCAGTTATGCTACTTAATTTAAAATAAAACACTAGGCCTGACCATCCCTAAGTTGGACGTGCCGTATAGATTTAACTCTGCCTCTCGCGGCTGAGTAATTACTGGTAATGTCAATCCTTAACGATAGTCATAAGCCTTAATAATTCAGGGTGCAGAAATGAGAAATGAGTAACTAAACTTAATCAAATTGTATTGGTCCTTAATGTTCACCTACAATCTAATCATTCATTCCCATACATAAAATAAAGTAATCAACGCTTTCAATTAATAAAATAAATCAACACTTGAATAAAACTGACTTTGTGATTTGTTCAGTTACATCAAAGAAATGTTCAACTAGGTACTTACAGATTTTGCCGCTCTACACAAACTATTTATTTATTATTTTAGAGTAACGCACCATTATCTTAATTATTTATTTGTTTTCTTTTGGCTTTACCTTGACCTACAAACATGTTACTAATTACTCTCAACTTTACTTTATTCATCAAAATTATATTCAAGGTAATTTATCAGAATTATTCCTAAACATATTAATGCTAAGTACCGCGCTACATTAGACGAATGCATAATAAAATACTTAATAAATTGATGATCACACTTTAATTAGACATGACTTTATTTTTTATTTAATTATCATTCTTGTATTATTTTAATCCGGATTATTATTTCGCTACTTAGTTCGACATTATAACGTTTGGGCGACGCCAAAAATTACTATTCCTTACTGATGTGGGTCAACCGTTTTTATACATCTTAGGTTTCCTTCTACACATCGATATGCATACTTTTAGACATGATTAATTTGTATCTCATTAGCGCATTCTAGAATATTTTATATAATACCAGTGTGAAATCGGTCAATGGACTTTATTCTCATGCATAGCTTCTATGTACAATTGACTTGTTTAAGATGTAATTAACTATCATAGGGTATAATAAATAACTTATATTGATCTTTGTACTTAATCATAAAATACATCTATTGTAAGTTACCCGATGACTGTCCCCTTATCTAAAATCTTACTTACAATACTAAGCCATTTATGGCGTCTAATTATTTTAACGTATTCACCTTATTTGTGAGTACTTAATGCCCAATGCTTTTACATCAACTTAAACAGGAAGTGGACAAATCTCCACTTTACAATTCGATATGAGTCTATGAGCTTTTGAAATCAAAATAACAATAAAAATAAAAATAACCAGGAAAAAAACTAAGTACATTAAGTGATACAGAGTTACTTTTTCAAATTTAGACATTCGCGTCAAAATTCATACTGGCCATGCTCTGTCCTCCGCCATATTGGATTTTCAATTTTCAGCTGCCAAACGCTCAAACTCTTCATCAAAGACCAAAATACCGATTCTGAGGAACGGTTATAATTTTAGAGCGACTTTGGAATAGGTTCAGTAGGCTGGAAGGTGTTGTGGTAGGAATGGTTTGCAACTACTATTGTTTTTAATTTTTATCAGTCCTTTTAATTAGTAAATCCTTAAATATCTATTTATTTCTGATTCTGAATCTGATCTTGAATCAATGTTTGGTACCGAAATTGTTATTTCAGTTAACGATCCGATAACCCAAATACTTAATGATTACTTGGACCCGGAGTATAGAACTCTTATATCAGTACTTTGCTGACCAAAGTGATGAAGATTGTTTCGTTAGGGATTTAATGGTTTTAAAACAAGACCCTAAAGAAAATGATTATCAATACGGTATGAAAATTCAAGATTAATGAAGTTTATTATAAACAAATATTCGTCTGGGGTAACTTTTTGTTTGGGTTCGGATTTTCTCGCTTAATATTGCAGTTGTATTTCAAATGTGCCCACATTATCCATATTGATACAACAAAGTTTATACGATTTGTACCCTGTAAATGAGCCCAGGGCAATGAATTTATATCAGGAACGAATTTATATTAGGACCTGGATATATGTTTACTGATTTAATATGAAGTTTCAGTTTGCGATTGAGTAACATAAAGTCTATTTGGTTTCTTGTTATTCAGTCTTCTTGATCAGTAGGTGATTTCCATGTACACAACCTCCTTGGAGGGAGTAAAGAAAGGTATTCCTTATATACATTTAGCTCTTGTTGCAGCATTGTACGAGTCGAGTAATTCAGTGATTTCTTATTCGCAGTCCGTGCTCTACTACGGCTTCTCCAGCTACAAGGACGGTTATTTCAGCAGTTTGAGGGTATTTTCCAAGTTCTCGTAAAATTATTATTCGTCCCACTTATCACCCATTGGAGCTATATTTGAATGATATTCAACATCCGATGGAATGTTTCAATTTTGAGCACCGTAATTCAATAATTTATTGGAATGTATTTATCAGCTATTTTGCTAGTTGCTCATGAGACAAGAATTGCAACGGCATTTATATAATTAGCGTCTACTACTCCAAAGAGGGTGCGGCAGGGCCGGATAGTTTAGGTACGGATGTGATAAAGTGTCTGAATGCGGAGGGTATGGAAGCGTTGGTAAGAGGTATGAATGGAATATGG